>JAPKID020002652.1:0-13097 GCA_026931265.2 Tropidonophis doriae | reverse complement strand
TAGGAAGTTCACACACTATAACCACTTGCATAAATGCTGCTTGCCCTTATTTTTTTATGAGATGTGGTTCTGAAACGTGGAGCACTCTATTATGTGAATCTCACAATCTAGTACATGTTCAGTGTGATGTTTGTAAAAGGGTGCTGTTTTTATCACGTCTTTGTTTTTCAAACATTAAGTAATCTAAAAGCATGTTTTATGTTTTAAGATAATGCTATTACTGTTGACACTATTGTAATATTAATACTATTAAGATAATAGAAAAATCCTGCTTAAATACAGTCCATATACAGTCCTACAATATGTCCAAAACTAAAACATGAATTTCCAAAGAGGACAAGCACCTTAATGCTATTTTTAAAAAATAAATTGATATAGTTTTCAATCACCTTCAATCACTTGCTAAGATGGTAGCCATAGTTAAAGGAACATTTTCATGGTAATAGTGCATGTGTATGGAGATAAAAAGAACATTATTTCAGTTAACGAAGAACAAAAATGAGTGATAAAAATAGCAATAACTAAGATAGGCTCATTCGCCCAATACATTAATACTCCGCCAAAAACTGTGTATCTTTTAGAGATGGAGGGATGCTACTACCAGTAATTGTGTTTATGTGGTTTGAACTTCATAAGATATACAAGAAGAAAATAATTCTAACCTGATACTTTGAAAAGTAAATTCCAGTTCAGTTAATAGATGAGCAGATTTATTTTAGAAACCAGAAAGGACCCTCTAACAGGAAGGCAATTAAAAAAAAAACCCTCTTTCTAAATATTTATAATAATAAAGCCTAAAATATTGTAAGAAATGATTTAGGTGTTATAAAGTTTTTCTGGTCTTTCATGGAGTCATTGTGATATATCTCTTGATTTTCAATTTAGGTTCCTTTCAGTGCTACAATGTCTCCTGTTCGACTGCATTCATCTAACCCTAACCTTTGTGCAGACATCGAATTTCAGACCCCACCCACTCATGTATCGGATCCTTTGGAAAGCTCCACAGACTACATAAAACTTCAGGAAGAGTTTTGCCTCATGGCTCAGAAAGGTAAGTGCGCGTATATCCCACGGGACGCTACTGCTGGTTTGGCCATTTCATCTGTGAAGATGTGAACAGGTGGAATCAGATGTCTAACAGACTTTTTCTTCCTCAATTGGTTTCAAAGAATCCTTATAGCTAACATTCAAAATAGATTCCCTTGTAGAAAGCTACACTCACATAACAGTTGTGTGTTTTTCATCAGATCAGCAGCTAGTTTTCTTGAAACTTCTCAAATCAGTGGCAGTGCTTTCAGCAGTATTAATTTAAACATTAAAAAGAAGGCTTTGTTCTATGGAGACTGTCATTGTAGTAAAAGTCAAAAGCAAAATAGTCTATCATTAGGAGCTGCAAGAGAGCACAGTGTGCTG
The DNA here is from genome assembly GCA_026931265.2 of Tropidonophis doriae. Taxonomy (NCBI): domain Eukaryota; kingdom Metazoa; phylum Chordata; class Lepidosauria; order Squamata; family Natricidae; genus Tropidonophis; species Tropidonophis doriae. Next base: position 11,684 of record JAPKID020002652.1, on the reverse strand, counting down.
AAGTATTTTTAAGAGCAAAATATAAAATAACTATTTCATGCTGTGTATATTGGAGAGGTTGTCAACGCTTTTCAGCTTTGGGGACATAGTTGCGAAAGTATTCTAAAGGTTATTTTGTATAACATAGTCCTCGAGTTACGACTACAGTTGAGGCCAACTTTTATGTTGCTAAGTGAAATATTTGTTAATGGAGCTTCGCTCCATTTTATGACTTTTCTTGCAACAGTTGTTAAGTGAATCATGCAGTTGTTAAGTGAATCTGGCTTCCCCCATTGTGTTTGCTTTTCAGAAGGTCACAAAAGCAGATCCCATGACCCTGGGGCACGGCAACCATTATAAATATGAACCAGTTGCCAGGTGTCTGAATTTTGATCACATGACCATGGGGATGCTACAATGGTCGAAAGTGTGAAAAATGGTCATAAATCACTTTTTTCAGTGCCATTGTAACTTTGAACGATGACTAAATGAAGTCAAGGAGCACCTGTACAGCATTTTCCAAGGACTACCTGTATAGTGTACAGTGCTTTTCTGCATGTATAATGTAGAATAGAATAGAGTAACAGAGTTGGAAGGGACCTCGTAGGTCTTCTAGTCCAACCCATTGCTTAGGCAGGAAACCCTACACTACTTCAGACAAATGGTTATCTTCTTAAAACGTCCAGTGTTAGAGCAACCACAACTTCTGGAGGCAAATTGTTCCACTGATTAATTGTTCTAACCAGGAGTGCGTTCCGGCAGCCACTACTGCTGGTTTGCTCGTGGTCACGCAGTGTATGTGCATGTGCTTGATGCATACTGCCTGCTCATGCACAGTACTTCTGCATGCGCAGAAGCCAAAAACAAGATGGCAGCACCTACAATGCCACAGGGAAAAACAGTTTGAGGGCGTGGCAGGCCTGGGTCGTTGCCGATTCCAGCGACCCAGGCTGCCAAACCACTACCAGTTCAGCTGAATCGGTCCAAACTGGTAGGAACACTGGTTCTAATTGTCAGGAAATTTCTCCATAGTTCTAAGTTGATTCTCTCCCTGATTTATTGCCATCCACTGCTTCTTGTCCTGCCCTTAGGTGCTTTGGAGAATACTTTGACTCCCTCTTCTTTGTGGCAGCCCCTGAGATATTAGAACACTGCTATCATGTCACCCCTAGTCCTTTTTATTAAAGGTTATTAAATGTTTAGAATTAGATTTAAAATTATTAAATTTAATATTATGTTTACATTTAATAATTGCATACACAAACAATACAGTGTTTTTCAAAGACATTCTTGTTTCTTCTTTAGTACATTCTCTTTTGAAGTCTGCGTTTAACAGTATAGCAATAGAAAAGGAAAAACTAAAACAGATGGTAACAGAACATGATTTTGCAGGACACAACACACAAATGCTACGTCTCCGACAATCACTTTCTCAGGTAAGATGATAGGAAAATAAATGCTGACTTTGGAAATAGCTATAATTTTGGGGGAGGGGGTGTTTTCTAATAACACATGACACGTAGCAACTTTCTAATAGATAATAGAATACAAAGTAGTACAAGAAATTATTTCCATAATTTTTTGTTTCCATCTTACATAATAAATGCTTGTGATTTATTTTCCTTCGTAGTGTTTTCAATCTAGTGTATAAGATAAGTCAATTTAATATTGCTTCTGCTGGAAAACATACTGATATTAGCATTATACTTTATACTGATTTTTAATTTTATTTTTCTGCTCCCTAAAGTTCCACTTCAAGCATTTCTTTTACCTCCTTTTTTCTTACATGTATATGAGTTGTAAAGGGAGCTAAGGAAGTGTTAATGTGGTAGACTGTGTTTCCTATGTGTCCCTTAAATCTATTAGGCTGGGAGGGTGTGGGGCTAAGAAAACTAATATGACACATCATGTCCAAGAGTTTCCTTTTTTTTTTTTAATGGAGAAGAAAAAGAAACCTATACTACCCCCAAATTATATCCTAAGGTTTACAACAATTTCATCTGAAAAAATATGCTACCAACTTTCAGTGGGAATCTGACATATTTTAGTTGCCTAACAAGCGGGTGTGTGTGTGTGTGTCTTGAGATTGAGCTTTAATGTTTTAAATGTTGGCTTTAATGTTGCCTACCCCTGCCTTGATTAATCTGATATCTGCCTATTTAGATATCAGCTGAAATGGATATCTTTATGGAGAGCAGTGATTTGTGTATGATTGCCTAACATGACTTGGCTTCCTTTTGTAATTTAGATCGTAATATATCACACTATTCTATGTATTGCTGTTTCATTCCACTTAACTTTGAATGAAATAAAATGTAGCTTAAAAAGACAAATATTAAAAAAAAAACAATAATCAAAATAAGAACTCATGAACTGCTATAGCATGGACAATTAATCAGCATTAAATCACAGTAATAATAGTAGCCATAAAAGTTGTTAATTATTCACAAAAATGTGTTTATCTGCTTGGGAGAGTAAGAGACCTGGTCTTGGAACTATACTGAAGGTATCCACCAAGCATTTTTTGAGAAGGTTATTTCAGAGATAATAGGCAAAAAATAAGTGAGAGTATTTCATAGATAAGGTACCATTGAAGAATCCACAAATAGGTGTGAACTTCCTGTCTTCCCTCCTTTTGATTAGTCTGATTAAATAAAATCTGCAATTGCAATAAAGTAATGTAATGTAGTGTTATGTAATAAATACAGTACAATATAAATATAAATTGCATGGAAGTAAGGTATATACAAACCCATTGATATCTCCTCAGTTTTCCCTTAGCATCCACATATAAATTCACAATTAAGTTAATATGGCTATAGTTTTTGTTTCACCTTTGGTTGAATGTTACTATTTTCTTCTTGATGTCATGCTTTAATTTCTAAAATATTTCCAAATAGGGTTTTTGTTGTGCAATCATCTTGCCTTATTCATTTTTTTTCATGAGGTAATTAGATAATACAGGTTTGGGTCATAACCTCTTCTATTCTGTTACTCTTTTTCCTTCCCAAGGAGGAGGAAATTATTTATAATGTTTATTGATTAGCACTTATAGGATATCTTGAAACTCAGTATTCTAGAATATCTCCTTTCCTAGTATTACAATTTCTATAGGGAGGAAAATAGGCAAAGAAGAAGTGAAGAAAAAAAGCCTCTCATGAAATAATCCATATCTAGTAGAATATTATTCTTTTGCCTCTGGTCACAGTATCATGTAAGTGACCCAATTAGCATTTTTATTGTCGTGTAATGATTTTATTATGGTTTAAAGATAAAATCATAGTAACATGGCATATGATTTTGCTTCCAGTCTGGCAATTTATGGTTCTCTGATCATTTAGTTTTCATTTCTTATGAGTTTCTTTCTGTAAAAGAACATAAAACACTTCTAAAAATAGGAAAGAATCAGGGTTAGCAAATGAAATCATATTTTTCTTTATTAATCTTTTCCTCTCTCTCTTTGATAATCAAAATGTTTGCCAAAATGTGCATGGTCTCGCTTCATTTTCCCCTCATTGCGATATGTTCCGGTGAATCATATTCTGCTGCTGAATAGAATTCAGCTTTATAAATTGTCTAGCTTACTTAACTAAACATTAAACTGTTAATATCAAAATGTGTATTTTCTAATTTATGGCAAACAAGGCAGCTTAGGGGATGAGTTTATTGATGTTGTTTTTAATATCCCATTATATAAAAGCTAATGATTATTTGGAAAGTATTTTCATTCTGTTACAAATATATATCAATAGTATGAGATAATATTAGTATGACAACCAATCTAGTGTCTTGGTTAAGGCACCAAGCTAGAAATGGAGGGACTGAATTCTAGTCCTGCCTCAGGCACCAACTGGATGAACTTTATCCAGCCCCTTACCCTCAGCCCTGGAAAGATAGCAATGGCAAACCATTCTTAAATCTTGCCAAGAAGACTGCAAGCCCTTGTTCAGGCAGTTGCCAGGAGGCAAGATTGACTTGGGAGAGTGGGAGAGAAAAAGAGGGAGGGTGGGAGGTAGAGAGAAAGAGAGAGATTATGACTGATAATATCAGTAATAAGTATTGATACATTGAAGTCATTATTATAAGTATCATTTCTATTAAGTGCATGTTTTGCTTACTGAAGCAAGTCAATATATTCAGATCACATTCCATTGGAAACTATGCATGCTTGCTTGCTCATTTATTTATTGAACTCATATGGGCTGCTTCTCTCACATTGAGAACCTAGGTGACTTACAACAACTAATAAAAACAGGGCAAGCCTTCCCAGCAGGGTCTGACCAATCAGCTCTCAATCTCCAGGCTAAACTCCCACCCTAGTCCAATGTTTGGAGGAAGAGGCAGGTCTTCATGGCCTTCCAGACAAATGAAATGGTTGGGTTTTCTCAAATCTCAATTGGGAGATTGCCCTATTCCAATATCCCATCAGATGACAGAATTTAGTGGAAGGGATTTTGAATTAGTTTCTTTCATAAACTAATGAAACAAGGAAGTAAGTCAGTATCTGCATTATAAGGTGTGCCAGCCAATTCGGTGTAAGTCTAATTCTGGGTTAGATATTTGTGTTGGGTTTCAGCCCTTTTAGCCAAATATATTGAGATTTAAAACAGTTTCAGGCACTATTTCTAAACAATTGGTAGGCTCCATAGCCTCTTCTCCATAGGCTGTTTTTCTAATAATGGCCTACTCCTTTCCTGAAATCTGATGAGGTTTTTTTTTTAATGTAAAAACAGTATGGAAATTATTCTGAATAAGAAAATATTCCACAGGGAAAGATTTGAGAACCATTTTTACCAAGCTGTGCTTTATTTAAAAGGTGCACATGCATCTTCCATATTTTATCCTGGTCTCAGACTTATCTAAAGTGTGAGGGACTATGGATTTCTAGCAGGAAATTCTTTAACAGATTAACAGGGTTGGAAGGTACCTTGGAGGTCATTTAGCATGAGACCCTACATCATTTTTGACAAATGGCAGTCCAGTCTCTTCTTGAAAGCTTCCAAGGATGAAGCTCCCACAACTTCTGAAGGCAAACTGTTCCATGGTTTGTAGAAATATTGTGGAAGTAAACCACAATATTTCTAGGAGGCCTCATTCCTCCTAGGTCCTCTGGAAGCTCCTGGACAGAAATTCTCTTTAAAAAAAGAAATCTGCGAATTGCCAAATGAATTACAGAGCCTTTCTCATTCCTGATACTCTCCAATGGTCAGCCAACGGAAGAATGCACCTATGCTAAGGCTAATCCAAAGAACAATGAAGTCCTTTTGTGAAATGTCCATCTAGCCTTTGTCTTCAGTTTTAGGGTCATTTTTCAAGCTTTTCCATAGGGGCTTGATCTTGACAATGTTTTTAAAAACCAAAGTTGAGTTCCCCAGGTCAAATCGGGGTGAGGCAATGGGAAGGGCAGAGGGCAGTCCCCGTCAATAACACCAGTAATAAAATCTTGGTGGAAAGTATCACTATACTGTAGTTGCAATTAATGTATAATAAGTAAAGGAATCTTTGGGGAGTAGCATTTATGATCAACAAAGAGATTGTTAATTTTGAAAATGAATCCTTCCCAATACATTATATGATAACACTATACTTTGGCCAGGATATAGGATATGAAGATAGCTTGCCTCTATTTTTTTAACCATTCTTGTGCAATTGAACTTAAATATTCAATTTTATTATTTTAAGGCTCTCAACCAGAATGCTGAACTAAGGAGTCGCTTGAACAGAATACACTCAGAGTCTGTTCTTTGTGATCAGGTTGTCAGTGTAAATATTATCCCTAGTCCTGATGAGGTAAGACTTTGGCATTGCTCTAATGGACTTACCACAGTGAAATTCTGCTAATAACCATTAATGATTAAATGATTATGGTTGGCAAAGTTGGCAAGCAGTGGGACAAACTCATTTTAGATAATAATTTTCTAATTGCATTCATGATAGTAATAAGCTGTAATTAGTGGGAAATTCCTTTTGGAAAAAAACCCATATTTTAAATTGCTGAGTAGAATGTTTGACAACCTCATTCAGTCAGTATTTGAACATGCAGCTGAAATGTAAATACGTTAAGAGCCATGCCAGTTTATATGAAATACCTATATAGATAGTACAACAGCCTGTTGCCACGTTTCTGTGGGGACCGTGTGAATATAAATTATAATTAAGCTATAAGCTTATCCTGGAGAATGTTTATGCATGTGGTTGTTAAGAGTTAACATCAACTAAATGACATCTAATTAGTTGATCGGCTATTGATTTTAGGATGGCTAATTCTATACATTTAAATAATGTGTGAAGACAGACTTTCATTTGTTTTTCCTAAATCTGCTTCTGATTTTCTGTCCTATGAAAGAGAAATTTTATATATTTTCTATCTACTTTCATTGTATCATGCATAATTTATTCATATCCACTACTTTATTTTCCCAAAACTAAAAATCTTAATATGTTTATTTCTGGTTCCCATTATGATCCCACGATATTACTGGTTTATCATTGCCAGTTCAGTGTATTCAATAGCCATCAGTGTCTTAAAATTTTTGGCATTGGTTCATATTATTTTATATTTAACATTTCTTGAACCACATTTGCCATTTTATAGCCTTTTACGCAGTTTATAGAAATTTATTTAGAACTCTTCTCTGCCATTTGTTGGCCACCCTGGTCAGTCCATATGGTCAATTACCTTATTTGACTAGTCCAACTCCAGATATTTAAAAATGAGTTTAAAATGTGTTAAAAAAAACATTAGTCATTATCAGTATAGATCCTTGGAGTAAGCCCACTACTCCATCCATCCAAGCAGAATTGTCTGCTTCTTTTCTGTTTCTGATCATTTGGCATTATCAATCTTATGCTTTGGATTTTAAAAGATGGAAGGCAAACCAATAAGCATTGCAACAATACCTGTTTCAGTTGACAGGTTGATCTTTCTTTTCTGTTTTCCTTTTGAGCAGGAGACCTTCCAGGTTAGAAAATGTAAAACTTCATTTAGTTTTAAGAGATACATGAGAAGAGAGTACTTAGTGGTTTCACCAAGATCTCTATTTCATTTTATATTTTCCTTTCAAAGTCCTTTTCTTGAAAGTTATGGTGTCTCTCTTCCTCTCTCACTTGAATTTTATGCCAAGTTTTAATTACATTACCATGTGCTTTGTTGGTTAACCCTTCAATTCAATCAAACATTTTTCTTGCATCTTTCATTCGAAGCTACTTTTATTGCATGAAGTTAGAATTCTTCCAGAGTATGAATTGAGGCAAATGCATTTAGGCATTGTTAAAGTTGCTATGCCCCTTTTGAAACAGAATTTTCTGCATCTGACAGCATATATAACTTCTCATTTTCTCGGATTGCAGGAATTGCTTTTCCTATACTCAGGCCTTCCCATCCTGTAGCAGTGATTTCTTAATGATGTGTGTTGAGCTATGTTGTAAATAGAGAAGTGTTATTTTAATTGAATATCCTTTGCAATGGGAAGTAAGCAAGCCGGACTGGCAGAGCGTATCTCTTTCCAAGGGGAACCTTAAAATTACCCATTGAAAAGATAAAACAGTGTATATATGACCTATCCTAAAAAATGGAAGACTTAAAATAGTAAATAGAGAGTATAAGCACTGCTTTCCCTAATAGCACACTTAAGGACAGGGTGGTAAAAAAACTGTAATCAAAATTGGAGACCTGAAGAATTAGAAGTTATTAGCATACTCAATCCAGGAAACGCAATTTATTGAGAATTGAGTATAGTCATTGATTATAAAACGTTGAATGACAGTGGGCAAGAATAGAATTCCCTCTTTGAGGGAATGGCTGGCTGTGTATGAATTGAATTCTAATAGATGTGGAACTGCAATGTAAACATACTAAGAATTGTACTAATCTTGAGGAAAGTAATGCATCTCTTTCTCCAAGCACCAGAAAGTTTTGAATGCATCTTGAAAATATGACTCCTTTTCAATTAAATTCTCAATTTGTTAGATATAAGGCAGGTTTACAGGACCATCTCTGCTTTTTTTTTCTCTCTCAGTATGCGGGAAAGAAATGTGAAAAAAGAAACAGTGCATCTATCCATCATGGTTTGGGGTGATTTTTGTTTTGTCGTAGCTTGTATAAGCTCTTAGGCTTTCACTATACTATATAGTATGCAGAATTCTTCTATATGCTTTTCTTTTATAGACAGGTGAACAGATCCATGTCAGTCTCCCACTTTCCCAACAAGTTTCTAATGAGAGCAGGCTCTCCATGTCTGAATCTGTCTCTGAATTTTTTGATGCCCAAGAAGTGCTTCTATCTGCAAGCTCATCAGAAAACGAGGTTAGGAAGAACAATCTTTACTCAGCAGCGTAATTTATATTCATAACACCTTTATGTAACATGATGTTTCATTTTAATTAGAAAAACAGGCACGGCATAGCCTGTCTATGATGCACATCTATTAACTGCTTTGTTGATTTTTTTTTTATAAACATATATGTCTCAGCCAGTGATTCACATATGAAGGCAATCATATCAGTTAAGTTATAGCAAATGTTTTTAAGGTAATATACTACACATATTATTTGAACACTCTGAAATACTAAATAAAATAAGGACTACCGTATCTGACCTGTACAACTGAGGATAATTATAAGATGGCAGCGAAATGCTGTAATTTTCCAAATCTTTCTGCTGCTTTTTCTTTTAGCAATTGTTGCATTGTTGTCCTGCCAAGAGGGGGATTTACCATAGATATGTGCACCTATCAATGTTTTATTGAATGGGCAGAATGCTTGCAGGCAAACAGGATGAATCTAAAAAAGCAAACGATTATAAGGAATTTGAATTTATGGATTAGCATTTATTTCTTCAGTATAATAATAGTAATAATCAGTGTTTTCTTCATTAGGCTTCTGATGATGAATCTTATATAAGTGATGTGAGCGACAACATATCTGAGGACAACACTAGTGTTGGAGACAATATTTCTCGGCAAAGTATGCGGTTTCTTGACTTTTAGAAAATGAAATTTATATGATTTATAAAGAGGCAAACAAGGAGTCTTCACTCTGAGAGCTACTTTCAAATTGCTTCTAATTTATTTTATTAGTTGCAGAAAATTACTTTTTTTTTAAAAATCTATACGCTTTAACATATGTAGAACTGTCTTCAGTTCAGCCATTATTCCCTGGAAATCCAGGGAATAATTAATAATCTTAATTTTGTCACACTGAAAAAAATTAAGTTGAAGACCGAAGAAATGATTAACATGATAATAAAACAGAATTCTATCCTTTGAGACCTAGTCAAGAGCAGGCCTGAACTGTAGGTAAAAATTCAGCAATAGACAAGCTCTTAAGTAAAGTACCAAATCCTTCTTCCTTTTGATGAAAATGACAGTGCCTGTTAGTGGCTGAAATGTATTTTGTATTTACATTTGAAAGCTGTATTCTGTCTATAAGAAGTTTAATACTTTGCTATTTGGAAAAAAATATTCTAATTACAAAAAAAAACCATTTGGGGGAAATAAAGAATAGCAATATGTGAAAAGTATCTCCTATTGCATTCATTATTTGAAATGATATAATTTTTTTAAAGCTATTACCAAAACATTTTTATTTTTCCAATTATTTTACAGAAAATGGGCCTGGGGGAAAAAAATAAACCATCTTCCCTCCTCTTTTTTCATTCTTTTTTTCTGCAACTCATCTGTCAGCGAGTAGTTAATTGAATTATATGCAAAAGTACAGCAACATTAACAAAGATCCTTTTAAAAGATTCTTTTAAAAATAATTAAAAGGGAAAGCAAGCCTGTATGGAAAATAAATTAATGGGAATAGAAAAGCAAAAGTGGGAATTAGCGCATAGATATAATTCTGTAATTCCATCTGTCGAGGAAGCTATGGAGGAAAAAAAACTAAGGTGGTAAAAAGGCAACAAATGAAAGATTAAGCAAATATGTACCGCCGCAACTTATTTTGCTGTTTGAATATTTCAAGGTAAGCAGCTTATTCCAATCTTGTTTCTGTAATAGTTTGTTATGTACACATGACAAAGCAAAGGAAAATCTAGGTAAAGCCACAGTAAGGCATTGTCTGGTTTTATAAAGAAAATAATGACACATGGATGCCTTGTAAAATTCTGTCCATAATAAAAGCTACATTTGGGATCATTCTTAATCAGGTTTCTTTTAAATTGGTTTTAAATGTCTTTTTTTATGTTTTTGCCAGGCACTCCGGATTTAGTTAGGTGTAGTGAAAGTCTCAGATACAAGGGAGGATTATGGCCTCAATTGTTGTAACAGGTTTAAAAAAATGGTACTTAATCTCACAATGTATTTTGTGAATCCATGACGGTTAGTTCACTTTAAAAAAGCAAAGAAATTGTGTTCCAAAATAAGGATATTCCCTACTGTAGCCTACAAGCTTGCTTGTAGACTAATATAAGACAGTAAGATAAAATGGAAGATAATTAAAATTCAAAGTACAGATAGTCCTACAGCAGTTGCGTTCTATGACTTGCTTGCGAAGCAAAGCAGTTATGAAATTAAAATGGCGGGACTGCAGGCATGCTTATGATTTTACTTCAGTTTTCCTTTGCTTTAGCTTTTCTCTTTCGCTTTGAGGGCATCTTAGTAAGAGTTAAATCAGGGAGTAAAAATTAACAGATTCTACTAAAGTCATAAATGTGAGAATTGGATGTTAAGATGGTTTCTTTTAGCACTCTTCTAAATTTGAAAAGCCACTAAATTAATCTGAAAACTACCTATAGTTTTATGTAATGTCATGCCATGTACATGCATACATACATGCCACACACACACACAAACATACACCCACTATATCAGGAGTAGTCAACCTTTTTACCTACTGCCTACTTTTGTATCTCTCTTAGTAGTAAAATTTTCTAACCGCCCACCAGTTTCACAGTAATGGTGATTTATAAAGTCTGGAAGTCAATTACATTTTAAAAAGGAAAGTGGTTCAGTATTGGACAAAGCCCCTACCGCCAACCATGAAAGCTGGAACGCCCACTGGTGGGTGGTAGGGATCAGGTTGACTACCACTGCACTATATGTATATATGTGTATATCAGCACATTGTATAGGTTTCATGATCATTCTGTTCTGTTTCTCTTTTAGTAATGAATGGTGAGCTAACAGGAGGTGCTTTCAGAAATGGACGAAGGACATGTCTTCCAACACCTTCCCCTGATACTAGTAATATTAATCTGTGGAACATTTTGAGAAATAATATTGGGAAGGACCTTTCCAAAGTATCAATGCCTGTAGAGCTCAATGAGCCTTTGAATACTTTGCAACACCTTTGTGAGGAACTGGAATATAGTGAACTTTTGGACAAAGCCGCTGAAACCGATGATCCCTATGAACGTATGGTAATGGGCCTGATTATGGAACATGTCATGGTGTTCCATAATGTGTTCCTTCTCTCTTAGACCTATAGTATTTTGCATTCTCTAAAAGGAGTGATGCTGGCACAATGAGAGCCTCTAGTTTATACAAAAATACCTTTTGCTTGCCTATAATAATGTGTTTTGTAACATACTTAACAGTGGTTAAGATGCTGAGCTTGCTGATTAGAAAGGTTGATGGTTTGAATCCCTAGCACCACATAACAGAGTGAGTTCCCCGTTACTTCTTCCAACTTCTGCCAACCTAGCAGTTCGAAAGCATGTAAAAATGCAAGTAGAAAAATAGGAACCACCTTTGGTGGGAAGG
>JAPKID020002651.1:0-13098 GCA_026931265.2 Tropidonophis doriae | reverse complement strand
CCCCCAACCTTTTAATATTGACCCAAATACATTCAAGGTAGTTCTCATCATTGTTGTACTCTATTTCTGTAAAGATGTGATTATTTCTTATATAAAGTGCAACTCCACCACCTTAATTGGTAAATAAGAATTGAAGTTGTACATAAATCACACACACACACATACAAGCAGTGCACTTTCAGTCTGCAAACATGTTTTTCTTATGGCTTCATGTCCTGCTATGACTAGATCTCTAGGCACTCAACAGGGGAATGACAGCAGACAAAGCCAATCATGGAGAAGAGGAAAAGGATCATCCTTACATCAGTTTGAAACAACCAATGAGTGCTTCTGAGTCCAACCTGTCCTGGTCATCTGAATTTCCCTCTGATGTAATAAGTGGCAAAGCACAACAGAGAGGCAGTACATCTATTTCCTTAAACCCACTGACATTAGCAGACGGTTGTATTTGGACTGTGAGTTACTTATGCAGCCACAATTGAGCCCAAAATTTGTGTTGCTAAGTGAGACATTTGTTAAGTGAATTTTGTCCCATTTTACGACCTTTCTTATCACAGTTATTAAGCAAAACACTGCAATTGTTAAGTTAGTGACATGATTATTAAGTGAATTTGGCTTCCCCATTGACTTTGCTTGTCAAAAGGATGAAAACGTGATGACATGATCCTGAGAAACTGCAGCCATCATAAATATGAGTCAAGCCATCATAAATATGAGCCAAGCACCTGAATTTTGATCATGTGACCACAGGAATGCTGCAACGGTCACATGTGTGAAAAATGGTCACAGTTCATTGTTTTTAATACCATTGTAACTTTGAATGAACTGTTGCAAGTCAAGAACTAACTGCATTAGACAGAGAACATGAATATAATAGAATGAAGAAAAAAGACAGAATCTCTGGGACAGAAGCAGAGATATCTAAAAATATTAAAAAGTAGAAATTTTAATTGTCTAGATAAGAACCTTCCAGTTCACATTGAAAAACTGTTTTTAAATGTCCTCAGGGAGTCCACAGATATCTGTGAAAAAATTAAAAACTCATTTTGGCTGGAAATGAGCATAAGATCATTCACTCTCGTGGGCATTTCTTTAGCCACAGCTGGAAGCAGAAAAAGCTTTGATTTGATCTTGTCTGGCAGTTTTGATGTTAATAATCTCATCTGTCTGTAAGGTATCACAGGGCTGTGAGTCTTTCAGTAGCAGACTTTCACAATTGCTTCTTTGAAACTTATTTTCACACCACAGATTGAAAGATCTCATTTAGCAAGATTTTGTAAAGCTTCAAACAAAAGTTTGAATGTAGTTTAAATGGACACATCACAAGTAGAATTTTTCCTCATAAATGTCATCTCTGATGCTACTACAGGGAAGACAGGCAAGGCAAGAATTTGATTTCATAAATGTCAGGGCTGCAATTCCTATAAGACACAGGCGGTACGCCTGAAAGAAAACAAATGACATTTGTGTTCATCGGTGATTCCGTATGAGCAATCACTTCCCATATGCTAAAGTACAGTAAAATAAATGAGATCCTGATGCATCATTCTGAATGTCTTGTCCCCATGAGGAAGACTGGAAACCTGAAACATATTGCAAAAAGATCGATTCATTCCCACCAATGGCAGAAATTGATCTTCTGTGCAGAGGTGGGCTGAACTTACCTTAATAACTGGTTTGCTGGTTGTGAGTGCATGCATCTGACCAGACAGAAGCCCACCATTGGTTCTAACCCAGCCTCAGCAAGTAACGATAAGCTGCTTACTCACGAGTAAAAACAAACCCCTTTTCAGAAAGGGTAGGAATAGTCTTTTATTCACATGGATAAACACAAATCAAACATAATGAGTTTCAACAGACTTGGTCAAGAAATCTGAATTGCTTTCTGTATCCTAAACCCAGTTCCTAAATTATGATGTAGCCCCCTTCCATGAAAATGTGATGTAGTTTGGATGCTTGGCAACTGGCCTGCATTTACAGCCATTTGCAGGACCCCACAGTCACATGAACATGAAATTCCAGAATAAATTTACTTCTGGGTTTTGGCATAACCTGCCCAGAGCAAACAATTGGTTTGCTTTAGTAACTGTGGCTTAATGATCGGTGTAATCAGGTCAGTCATGTTGATTATCCACTTTATGGCCATTATGATCTACAGCCACCATGAGCAGGATGCATTTTCATCATAAATCAAGGACTAGCAATAGCACTTAGGCTTATATGCCACATGAGTGGTGGGATTCAAAAATTTTTACTACCGGTTCTGTGGGCATGGCTTGGTGACTGTGGCTTAGTGGACATAGCTTGGTGGGCGTGGTAGGGGAACGATACTGTAAAATCTCCATTCCCACCCCACTCCAGGGGAAAGAAACTGTAAAATCCCCATTTCCTCCTGATCAGCTGGGACTCGGGAGGCAGAGAAGAGATAGGCAGGGCCTGTCAAAGGTGGTATTTACCAGTTCTCTGAACTATTGAAAATTTCCACTACCAGTTCTCCAGAACTGGTCAGAACCTGATGAATACCACCTCTGATGCCACGTCATAATGTTTTACAGCCCTTTCTAAGCAGTTTAAAGAGTCATCTTATTGATTGCCCCCAACTATTTGGGTCTTCATTTCACCAATCTCAGAAGGATAGAAGGCTGAATCAACCTTGACCTGGTGAGAATCGAACTGCCAAACTACCAAACTGCAGACAGCAGAAGCAGCTTGCAGTACCACATTCTAACCACTGTGCTACCTGTGCCTAATAAGTAATAAGCTATAGGAACATTTGTTCAGCATGTTTCAATTTAAAGTATCAAGAAATTAAAAACCCTCCCTAGGACATTAGAGAGCCAATTCAGTGTAATGACTAAGACACCAGGGTAGAAACCATAAGACTGCAAGTTCTAGTCCTGAAATAGGCAGAAAACCTACTGGATGATTTTAGCTAGTATCTCACTTTCAGTCCTAACAGAAAGGCAAAATCAAACCACTTCTGAAAAAATCTTGCCAAGTAATCTGCAGAATTAGTCCAAGTCTCAACATTGACTTGTAGGCACACCTGTGCCCACACACCTCAGTACATTATCTTATGAGAGAGCAAGGTGATCCTTCTACAAACTCTAATCTTGAGTCCCTAGCATGGCAGACTGAGAGAAGATACTAAAATAGGACTATGCATGGCTGGCCCTATCATTAGCTGGAAGGAGACAGTTGCCTCAAGGAGCAGATACAGTTCTGAGGACCAGCAGTGGCAGCTGTCCAAATGGATTTCTTTTTGCATTCTCCTCTTGAGGATAGATTTGCTTTCTGCCTTCGGATATGATGGAGGCCATTATCCTTCTTCAGTCCCATTTGACTACACTGCCAGTTGAATTGGCAGTGTAAATGGAATTGTAGGATGAATTCAGCTGCTCCTTCATAAAGAAGTCTGAGCAGGCATAGAAAAAAAATAGCACTTTGTTTCTTTTCCTTCTCTTCACGGACCATTCCCTCATAGATTCATAGCAGCAAAAGATAATCTAGCTATTGATCATCTCATTCAGAGAATGGGTTTATGATCTGTGCTAGGCATTTTGCAGGATGCATTGTGATTCTTGTTTACTGTATCACCAAGAGATCTCTTGGGATTTGAGAGTGGAATTGATGAATTATTCTTTCAGAAATCATCAGTCACTCTCATTTGGGAAACTATTTCTGCATCTTCCAGATCTATCACACTCCAATATTACCTACCCACACAGTCCTTATAAATATACAGGCCAGATCTATCTTTTAATTGGATTTGTTCCCATTTAAATAAAGTCTGCTCCCAGCACTTGGAAGGTAACAGGGTTGTCAGAGAGGCTCAGATGAACAAGGGATTTAAGTCCTGTATATCAGAACAAACCTATTATGATTACAATAATTGCTTGTAAAGTAATATATATTTTCAAAGAAGCTTCCATCTGCATATTAAATGTTTTTGGGGAAAATGCACGTCATGGCACATTTTTTTTAACCTTCATTTTTGAAGCTAGTATTTCAGTAAGGTTTTTTTTTCCTTAGCTGTTAAGTATCTGTTGTGGTCTGCTGTCAGCCTGCAGAGCTGTCAGCAGAGTCGGACAGTAAGGAGGTTGGGGAGAAACATGAGCCAGTCCTGGAATCTGGGGAAGACTTGGACAAGGGCTCCGCATCTGAGGCAGAGAGGAGGCCAGGGCCATCTGGGAGTTCGGAGCCTCCAGAGTCAGACATCAGCGAGGAAGAGGAACAGGGGGAGCCACATGCGCAGAGCTGCCAGAAGGCAAAAAGAGTTAAGACAAAAGGGGTGACTCAGGAATAAAGCTTGGAGATGATTGGCCCCTCCTATAAGATATAAAAGAGGAACAAAAGCACATGAGCCTTTGCAGGAAGCAATTTTGTTTGTTCTGGTCAGTTTAAATTCTGAAGCTCCGTTTTGATTCTGTGTTCCACGTGGCCTTGCAAAGCTAATTAGCCATTAGGTCCTTGGCAGCATTTCAAGAGATATAAAGGTAGGTGCTTATGAGCCTTATACTAAAAGACTTTGGCAGACTTCAGTCCAACTCTTTACAAACTGTTTGCGACTCATTACAGGCTGTGAATGAACATAATTCACAGCTGTTGAAATAAAAATAGGATTTTGGGGACTAAGTGTGTGCTTTGTACTGTCTCAGGACTGTACTGTTTCTTCTCTTGCCTTCTGGTGCTTTGGAAAATAGGTTGACCCCCTCTTCTTTGTGGCAACCCTCAAATATTGGAACACTGATATCATGTCAGCACTAGTCCTTTTTTTTCACTAGACAAGAGAAACCCAATTCCTGCAAACATTCTTCATATGTTTTAGCTTCCAGCCCCCTAATCATCTTTGTTGCTCTTTTCTGCACTCTTTCCAGAATCCCTACATGATGTTTATAATATAGTAACCAAAACTGAATGCAGTACTCATTGTGGTCTTACTAAGGCTTTATAAAGCAGTACTAATACTACATGTGATCTTGATTCTATCCCTCTCAATGCAACCTAGGCTTGCGTTGGCTTTTTTGGCTGCTGCCACATACTGCTGCTGCTCATATTTAAGTGATCATCCACTAGAACTCCAAGATCCCTCTCACAGTTACTGCTATTGATCCAGGTTTCACCTAATATGTACCTGTACCTTTGATTTTTGTTGCCTAAATGTCAAACCTTACTTTTCTCTAAATTGAATTTCATTTTGTTAAATAGGACCCAGTGTTCAAATCTGTCGAGATCCATCTCAACAGACATGAGCCTGTCTTCTTTTATCATCATATATTTGTTAGTGAAAGAGTTTTCCACAACTTCAATATGTTTTCTGAAAAATACATCACATCACTATGATAAATGCATAAATACACTTCTTGTTATCATTATGTCTTAGACATTAGCATGTATAGTATTCATCTCAATTCCACTCTTGTGGAATTTGCCATATCACTATCATGATGCAGCTTAAATTTGAATTTGTTTTTTGCATCCATAACATACTGCTGGCTCATATTCATTTATAATCAAGTACTATATCACAAGTATTATTGCCTAACCCATAAATAAATATTTCTGTTTTCATTTTTTATTTTCTAACTTTGAATTTATCTGAGTTAAATTTAGAAGGTTTTTTTAGACCATTTTTAGAAAAATCAATACCATTTTGAATTTTATTTTTAACTTCAAGATATTACCTATTCCATACAATCTTATATGATTTGCAAATTTGAGATTCTGCCCAACTTCTCATCCTCCTTGTCCTGATAGGGAAGACCATTTCTTTGACTCTCATATAGAGTATAATTCCTAGTTGTGTAGCATTGAGATAGACTCTTTATAGATCTGAAGTTATGGGAAATACTTGTGATATAGGTCCTCTTAAAATATCAGCTTCTAAAATGTTCAGAGTCTTAAATATCAATACTAAAATGTGAAATCCACCTGAGAGCACATAGGCAGACAGAATTTAAATATATTCAGATATTTTGCATCAGTTGCAGCCTCTAAATCATTTTCAAAGGGAGAGACACCTAAGGACTATTAGCAAATCTAATTAAGTAATTATTAGCCCATATATTATTGTGATGAGATCATCCCTGTAACTGGCCAAATCCATTTTGACCACTGAGTCCATTTTCACTTTATAAAAAAGCATAAGATGAGGCACCATTGCATTCAGAAACATTAAACTATTGCATGTGCAAGTATCGTTTCAATCTAAAGTATTTTTACTTAAGTGTAAGAACAGATGAACTTGTAGAAATTATTTTCAAATAATGCAGCAGTAAAGAAATTATAGCAGCAATGAACTGTTTTTTTCTAGTTGATGATGTTTATTTTGTTCCCAAAAATACTCTTATCCTATCATTCTTACTCACTTTGTAATGTGTCTGCTGGAACCCTGAACCTGATTCAATCATGTGTGAATCATAGCAATTATGTGAGCCAGGTCTCTCCACATCTCTCAATTTTGCACTACTTTGAGTTTTTCTATGCTCTGGTTGGTGTCAGCTTTGATGGTGTTCAGCAAAAGTTTTCTTTGGCAGTCTGGTTTCCTTTGGCAGCCTAGCTCCCTTTTACCACTAACTCTTCCAAATCACTGGTGGGATTCAATTTTTTTTACTGCCAGTTCTGTAGGCATGGCTTTGTGACCATGGCTTTGTGAGCCTGGCAGGGGAAGGATACTGCAAAATCCTCATTCCCTCCCCATTCCTGCAGGTAGGATAATGTAGAACAGAGGTCTCATTCTCGTGGCCCGCAAGCCAATTGCGGCCCGCAGGAAGGTATCTTGTAGCCCCCACCATAATATTAAAGTATAATATTAGTATTAATATTAATATAAGGAATCCCTTATGCGGCCCAGCCTCACCCATACTCTGCCTCCAGCAGCCCCCAGGTAAATTGAGATTGAGACCTCTGCTGTAGAATCTCCATTTCCACCCCTCTCCAGGGCAAGGATACTGTAAAATCCCCATTCTCTCCTTACCCCACTAACCTGCTTTTCAGCTCCATTCCACTGTGCAGGGCAACAGTAGAAGACCCAGCTGATCAGCTGAGACACCAATCAGCTGGGACCCAGGAGGCAGTGAATAGATGGAGGCGGAGCCAGCCAGAGTTATATTTGCTGGTTCTTCAAACTATTCAAAATTTCCGCTACGGGTTCACTAGAACTGGTCAGAACTGGCTGAATACCACGTCTGTTCCAAACATAATTGCTTTCTCCAATGAATTCTCCTACAAGACTTGGCCAAAATAAGTGAGACTCTATTTTGTGTTTGTGCCTTCCAGTGTTATTAGCTCCAGTGCTTGCTTGTTGGTCACCTTTGCTGTCCCAGGAATATGTAGGAGCCTTCTCAAGCACCACAGCTCAACCCACTCAATTTTTCTCCTGCTTATAAGTACATTTTCTACCATTATTTTTGTTAGTCTCTCTCCACTCATAAAAAACTGGGCTGGATATTGAATATGATGTGCAATGTTTTGGAACCAATCTAAATTGACAGCTCTAGGTTCTTATCTGTTCACTATTTAGCAGGCAATCCCTAATTCCATAAGAGTTATTGGGAATATAAAGCAGAAGCTTCTTGTAGCAGTCCCAAGTTGCACTGTGAGAATGCAATGACCCAATTTATACATCTTAACAAAAGAAAGCACCTTTTTATCATTTATGAAGGACATTAGCCACTAGTAATCTAAATCCAATCCCTCATGAAAGAGGTCCAAGTAACGAAAACTACTGGAAATGTTGTATGGCACTTCTTACATAAGAGATTTTTGCATGATTGTGTAAATCCAACTTGGATAATTAGTTTAGAATAATGGCATGGTGTTGATTAAAGACTATTTATAAAACTTTCAGGGTTTAAAAAAAATATGCAATATAAATCTATAGTATATTACTAAAATAAGGGATCCTTGGTAGTCTCTGAGATAGATTGTTTTCTTGCAGATTTTTAATTACCCAGACTAGGTAACATCAGTGCTAGTGACTAGCATTGATGATGTTACCTAGTTTGGGTAATGAAACTCTCTGCAACAAAGCATTTAAGCTCAGAGAGCACCAAGGAACCCTCATTTCAAGCCTGAGCTACAAATATTCTCCTTCATTGTCAAAAATGATTTGGAGACAAAAAGAATTGGAAGCCTCATTAAGAAAAGTTATAAAAGAAATAATGAAGAAGATATGAATATTTTAAATTGTACTGGTGTATATTTTGATGTGTACTTTAACTTAGCTTCATATTTTTTCATTACTATGCGCAGATCATTTATATATTTCAGATATATTAAGAAAGAAAAATAACTTGTTAACTATGGAATACAAATTAATATCCCCTAAATCCATTTTGACATTATGAATAATTTATACCTGAGGATATCATTTGTTGTTTGAAGTTATTGTAGCACATATATATGTTTTATCCAGAAGAATATGTGAACTCAAATTTCTTGGTGACTCCAATAACACTAGATTTTCAGATGTGTTGTTGAATTGCCTTTGGGTTGGTTGTGTTTGCATTTATCCTATTCCCCCAAAGTGCACAGTATTATGGAAAAGCCTTTATCATATTCAGTTTGCAAATACTTTATGTTGTTTCTTCTGGATTCCCCAGGTTTTTGCTTATCTCTAAATAATGAAATGCAAAAATCCAGGAGGAAAATGTAGAAACATAGCGAGTCATGAGTTAAGGCTGTTACAGAAGTCTAAGCCATTTACAATGCCATTACAGAATAATTAGTCAAGAGATTAGCTTCAATTAAACTTTAGACTTCCCAAAAAGAAGAGAAACATTTCATGAAAAGACAAATTCATTGGAGATCTTTCTTCATTAGAGATGTGTGGTGATAATTCCTGTTTGATCCAAATTGTTAGAATTTCCCTTTTTCCAACAGAAAGACTAATGATCTCTTCATAAGATATGGGGCTCAGCAGTAATGCCATGAAGCTTTTGCTGTCGGATACAGTTATGATATTCCCTTGACTGAAGATCAGTACATTCCCAGTGCTAAGGAAACAGAACTCTGCTCTGTTACTTACAAGTTATTGATAAGGTTCCTCAAAAGTACAGTTGGGTGGTTCTTAACCATTAACAAGTTTTAAGGACATAAAAATGCAATAGTGTTTCTGTTAAGTTCTGAAAAGAACTCTCGCACACATAGTAAAAACAGCTCTTTATTATATACAAGCAAGCAAGTAAGTAACTTCAGCTCAAGATAGCAGATTGAATTTGCCGCGCAGAGCGGCTCCTTATATAGGCACCCTGGCCGGATGCCTGGTCACATGGTGGTTTGCAAAGGTAGCCGCGCCTCCACCAATCACGGCGCGGCTGCTGTTACTCTTTGAATACAATGTAACGAATGGGCGTCGAGTATTCAACACTCCTTCCCCCCCACCCTCGCGCAATCGTAGTCCTTCAAGTAGGTTGGGCTTTGTCGTCTCCGCCCAGAACGCCTCAGTTGTAGAGGAGGCGGCGGCTGAGGAGGACGTGCCTGACTGGGCTCCTCCTCGCTGGGAGTGGAGTCCCGGGTGACGTCATCCTGGCCTACCTCCGAAGGCGGTGCCTGCTGGCGCGGTGAGTCTGGGCGAGGGGGCGCGGCCGATGGTCGAGAAACTCTAGCCGCTTTATTAAGGAATGTTAAATAGTCCGGATCTGTGTAGTGCTTCGGATCGCCTATTGGTGTAACATTGTCTTTGGTTGTTTGTGAAGGTTCAAAGGGAGTCGATTGCTCGAGCTCAATAGGGGGCGAGTACTCTAATTCACTGGGTGTTGATCGTTCGGACTCAGTGTAATCTGACTGAGAAAACTCAACGGGAACTTGCTGGTCACACTGTCCAGAGTTGGGGAGTTCCATAGGTGTAGGTGGGCGGCGCCTTAGTTGATCCAGGTGTCGCCGCCATTCAGCTCCGTTAGCAACTCCCACTCTGTAGGAGCAGGGTCCAGTTAGTTCAATAATTTTGGCCGGCACCCACTTTGGATCCCCAGAAAAGTTTCGGGCCCAAATACTTTCGCCCACCCTAAAGTTGCGGGGGGAAGGGGACCCCAGGTTGCTTCGCTGCACACCATTGTAATCGGGGTGCAGCCTGTCCAGAGTGATCCTCAGACGGCGGCCCATCAACAGTTCTGCGGGACTTTTTCCCGAGAGGGGACAAGGGGTGGAATGTTGTCCTAAAAGGTAGGCGTCTACTCTGGCTGGCCAGTCATCCCCTTCCAACCGTGTGAGGGCCTCTTTGGCAGAGCGGACAGCGCGTTCCGCTCGGCCATTGGAAGCCGGGTGATACGGAGCGATCGGAGCGTGGCGAATACCTAATGCTGCCAGGAATTTCTGGAATGTCGAGGAGTGGAACTGCGGCCCATTATCGGATACAAGTGTATCCGGTAGACCGTGTGTTGCAAACAGACGCCGCAGGGTCTTAACTGTGGCTTCGGCCGTGGTAGAGGTCATTAAAATGATTTCTACCCAGCGGGAATATGCGTCTACCGCGACCATAAAGGTCTGGCCGTGGAAGGGGCCCGCAAAATCAATGTGCACCCTAGACCACGGGCTCTTGGGAATGTCCCACTCCCTAGGGGCGGCTATAGGGGGAGCGGGGCGGGATGCTTGGCAGGTGCTGCAAGCAGCGACCCAAGAAGCTATCTCGGTGTCCATTAGTGGCCACCAGACATAGCTTCTAGCCAAGGCCTTCATGCGAGCAATGCCAGGGTGTGAGGTATGTAATGCCTGTAGAACCTGGCGTCGCAGTGGAGGTGGTATGACTACCCTATCGCCCCAACAGATGCAGCCGCAGTGGAGTGATAACTCCATTTGCCTCTGCTTGAATGGGCGGAATTCAGCATCCAGGGTACCTGGGGGCCAGCCGCGCAGTATCCAAGTGGACACTTGGGAAAGTGTAGGATCCGCGCGGGTACGGGCTGCCACATCCGAAGAGGACAGTGGAAGCCCAGAGTCGGCAATGGAGAGTACCGACACCGAAGGAACCGGGGACGCATCAGTGACCGGAAGTGGGCAGCGGCTAAGGGCGTCTGCGTGGCCAATCTGTTTCCCGGGGCGGTAGATGAGTGTGTACTCATATGCCGTTAGGAACTCGGTCCAACGAGTCATTCTGGGTGACAGGATGGGAGGGGTTGGTTTGTCACCGGCCAACAACCCCAAAAGAGGCTTATGGTCAGTAATGGCCGTGAATGTTCTGCCATAAAGATAGGTATGGAATTTTTTAATTCCCGATACCAAGGCCAGCGCCTCCTTGTCAATTTGACTATAATTCCTCTCAGTGGAGGACATAGTACGGGAATAGAACGCAATAGGCATTTCTGCCCCATCCGGAAAACGGTGACTCAAAACCGCCCCCACCCCAAAGGGGGAGGCGTCACAGGCCAGAACCAGGGGTAGGAGGTCGCTGTACTGTACGAGTACAGCGTCCGAGGTGAGGGTGGCCTTAATAGCCGCGAAAGCCTGTGACTCGCGGCCACCCCAGCGCCAAACTTGGGAACGGTCGAGCAACCGGTGCAGTGGCTCAGCCAATGAAGCTTTATGCGGGATAAACGGAGCATAGAAATTGAGCAGGCCCAGGAAAGCCTGCAGCTCCTGGCGGGAAGTGGGAGGGGAAGCAGACTGAATGGCTGCAATCTTGGTAGGAGTAGGGTGAATGCCCTGGGCGTCAATAAGAAAACCCAGGAACTCTACCCTGGGGACCGCAAACGCACATTTGTTGCGCTTTAGTTTAAGGCCCGCGCCCCTGAAAATACTGAGGACCTTCCGAAGTATCTTGGCGAGGTCTGAAGCGCTGGCGGCAGCGATTAAGACGTCATCAAAATATGGGACAACTCCTGGGAGCCCATGGAGCAAACGCTCCATGAGGCTCTGGAAGATCCCCGGGGCGACGGAAACACCGAATTGGAGGCGGCGACAACGAAAAGCTCCCTTGTGAGTGACAATAGTCTGCGCCTCCGCAGCCTCATTGTCGACGGGCAACTGCTGGTACGCCTGGGCCATGTCCAGCTTGGCAAATGTGCGGCCCTGACCTAACGAGTGGAGTAGGTCCTGTACTACGGGCACTGGGTATGGGTTGGCCTGGAGTCCACGGTTAAGCGTCGACTTATAGTCGGCGCAAATTCTAACAGACCCGTCGTGTTTGATGGGAACGACTATGGGGGTCTCCCACCTGGCGTGATCGACTGGTTCCAAAACCCCTTGGGCGACTAAACGATCTAGTTCAGCCTCAACTTTGGGTCTTAATGCTAGTGGAAGCCTGCGTGCCTTAAGGCGAACAGGCGCAATCTGAGGATCAAGATTTAGGGAAATCGGGGTGCCCTTATATTCTCCCAACTGGCCATCGAACACATCGGCAAACTCTTCCACGACAGCCAAAACAGGGGATGAGGAGGGGACCACGGAGTGGACGCCATGCAGGGACAAACCCAAGGGTTCAAACCATTCCAATCCCATGATGGCGGCCAATGGCCGGGCTACGACGGTGATTGGGAGGAAACCCCGGAAGGTTCCGTACCGGACATTTAGTAGTCGTTCTCCCAAGATGTGGACTGGAGCCCCTTGGTAGTCCCGTAAAACAGTTATTGCCGGGGACAAGTCCTTCTTTGTCAATGTAGGGCAAAGTCTGGTCAATTGAGCCCAGGAAATGATGGACTTAGAAGATCCCGAGTCTACGAGCATTTCAACCCCCACCCCCTCAATGTTGACCCGGGATTTAAGCAGCCTACCGGAAACGTTGGAGGCGGTGACCGGGGTCTTGTCGGACGACAGCGCCATACACCGTTGAGATGGCAGATCCTGGTTTCTGCGAAATGCAGGTTTTGATGCTGGGGGGCGGGGTCGTCTGGACCGCTGCTGCGATGACCGGTCAACACCGGTCCGGAAAGGTTGTTCTGCCGGAGTCGTGGCCCTGCAGACGTCGGAGATGTGGCCCTTTCGGCCACAACGACGGCATGTAGCAGAACGGTGTGGACAAACCGAGCGTTGATGACGGTCTCCGCATCCTGGGCACTTTTCTGGTCCCGGAATTGCTCGTCGGGGCTTCATTTGTGACGGTCGCACGGCTGCGACGGTGTTCTCCTCTTCCGAGTTGGAGTTCGAATCACCGCCGGAGTTGGA
>JAPKID020002650.1:0-13099 GCA_026931265.2 Tropidonophis doriae | reverse complement strand
ATATTAAACAAACTTTCCCCTGCGCTAAAACCCATTAGTTAGAAATCCTAGAACACCCAAACTAAAAATTTAAAACTTGGGGCAATTTGGCTGGGTGAGATCAGGCCAGGCCATTTTCTTTTGACCCCTGAAATAAGCATTTGGCCTTATTTTCAGGGAGGTCTTATTAGTTTTGAGATAGAGGAGGTGGCGAGGGTGGTCACCTCATGGCTGTTGCTGTGTTGCAATATTTTTGGAAAAGGCCTATTTTGGGGGAAGGGCTTATTTTAGCGCATGCACTCAAAAGCCTGATTGGGCTTATTATCCAGGGAGGCCTTATTTTCGAGGAAACAGGGTATTAATAAACTGAATGCATTTTAATCCACCATTAAAAGAAACATTGTTTAAGCATTCTCAGAAATCAAGCTTCTTTATTCTACGTTCACCTGTTCTTGCCTGTAAGCACACAAAGCAAAGACAAAAGTAGATTGCAGTATTATGGGTGAATTTAGAGGCTGCCCTCCCAGCCTTAAGAGCTTTCTCTGCAGAACATCTGCTCCATAAAGGAGTAGCTGTTTTGGTTTCATTTCAGAAGGATAGCTCAAGATGGATTCAGAGCTGAGACTTGATGCACAATGACCAACTATGAATTTCCTTCCTCCCACATGCTACTATTTAATTTAAAATAAAATGTTAAAAGGTTGCAGCCAACTGACTTTCTCTCTCATTAAAGCCTGATGATTCCTAATTGAGTCAGTATATTTTTACATTTAAAATGGTGATTTAACAGCTATATTTAACCCTTAATTTGGGGAACTGCTGGGTATTAAAAATCAAGGCCCAATTTGAAATTAAAAACTCAATCAATTTTTATTTGCCCTGATTACCAGGCCCAATTTGCTCCAGTTTATCCCAACTCAGCTACATAATGGTGCAAAAAAACAGATGAAAAGCTGCCAGTAGCAGGTCCTAGACATCTGCACCTGTTTGAAACAAATATATCCTGTGTTCTTCTGCACAGTAAATGTGCGCACAATTCTTTAAGTGTAATTCTTATTTCTAGTGAAGCTGAATTCACACAATTCAATAAGCCATTTAAAAAAATATTTTTTCATAACTAATCAACTGGCTGTAAGTCTACAAGGAGACCCTGAAGCCAATAGCTCACCCTTTTCTCTATTTTATTTACAGGTAGACTCCTTTGATATAAAAAATATCCACTTGATATTATGCTCATAAACCCATGATGGTGAACCTATGGCACGTGTGCCACAGGTGGCATGCAGAGCCTTCTCTGCGGGCATGTCAGCCGTTGCCCCAGCCCACTCCACTGCACCCTGTTTTGGGCCTGGAAGGCCTCTTGCACCAACCTGGGAGCCAAAACAGGATGCGGGGGAAGGGGTGCATGAGCGAGAGGCACATGGGGGGGTCACACACACATGTGCGGGGGTCATGTGTACATGCGAAGGGGCATGACACACATGGGGGGTTGCATTTTCATGCATGGGAAGGCAGGGCACATGGGGGGGACACATTGAATTACGGGCGCATGTGCGTGTGCTTTCGGCACACAACGACAAAAAGGTTAACTGTCACTGTCATAACCCTTTACGAGCCTCTCTTCCACAAATCAAATTCCTTTTAGTTTGATTATATGCTCTTTTTCTACACTGGTCCACACAGCTCATAGTAACAATGTCATAAACCTTGAGGACATTGTAATTTAATAACATATGATTCATGACAAAACATGGGACAGGATGAAGTCAACTTCAGTGTTGCAATAAAATAATACAATATAACAAATCAAAAGCAGGATGGGCATTAACTCAAAAGAAAAAAAATAGAAGGTTGGAATGAACCAATCCTCCCTACATTCCAAGGAATCCATTAAAATTATCTGCTGTATCATTTCTATTGCATATTTTCTTCTGGCATGATTACTTTTGTACTCGTTGTATATCATTCTAGTATTTGAATGTATGAATTGTGGTTTGAAATATTTTTCACAACAGTAATAATACTAAATATAGCACAGCAGAGGTAGGCACTCGAGATCTTTGCACCATCTTCACTGGTTTTAATGTTTAAAAGCTGGGAGGAAAGCACATTGGAAAACATAATATAAGCCTCTATATTTATTTGCAAGAATAGTCATGGGTCATAAAAAAATGGTAGATGGTGGCTATAGTTCACTGCTTTGTTTGGAAATATACCATATTTGTCTTTTTCCTCCAAAAAAGAGGGTGGAAGTCTGGGTACATCTTATACACTCAATACAGTGTTTTTGGCCTCTTGAAACCTCGTCCCCTTCACCAAAATTGATATGTATAGGCTTTGGAAGGCCTGCAAAGTACTCCAGGGGCCTGGGGAGGGCAAAAACAAGTGAAAAACAACTCATTCCCCCCCCCCGCCCCCAGGAGCACTGTACAAGCCTCCTAAAGCCTATGCATGCCTGGTTTTTTTTGCAAAAAAAAATATGGGCCCATTTTTGCAAAAACGGACTGGTCCCCACTCCCCCGGAGCACTTTGCAGACCTCTCAAACTCTGCATGCCCTCATTTTTCACAAAAAACGAGGCATGCAAAGGGTTTGGGAGGCCTGCAGAGTGCAAAAACTTTTTAAAAATTTACCTCTTCAAAATCTTTGTGCGTCTTATATTCGGAAAAATACGGTACATACTATCCCATGGTGAGGTGGAGATTTAAAAGACACAAAGCAGGGGCAATCTCACTAATTTTGTCTTCTGGTAAAAGAGACTTTTACGACTGGATGTGCTTACCCTGCTAGCCATTTGCAAATGGGCAACAGAGCTGGCCTTACTTTTAGCTTTTAATGCAAACTCAGCGGCCAGGAGAAGGGCCAGCAGCAGCATAATTGATCAGTTAAGTATGATTCATCTTTAAGATGTTTCTTTTTGTCGCTTGTCCATTCTTTGCACTTTTTCAATCCATCTCATTAGAAATGGTACATAAAAACTCAATCCATTTTGTAAGTTTGCACCTTAGACAGCTAGGATCTCCAAATAACACAGGCTGAACTTACTAAAAAAAGTGACTATATTTCCATATCAGGTTAACAATTATTTGTCAGATTGTACAATCAAATTCTCTGGCCTGCATAAATTATCTATAGGTACAGGATCCACTTTATTGTATTTCCCTCCCACTAGGGAGGAAAGAATGGGGAGGAAAGAAATATTTAGGGAAGTGTTACCTACAAAGCAGAAAAAAGGCACAGTAGAATGATGAAGAACAGGACCAAGAAAAAAAAATTAAATAGGGCCTAGACACAGAAATGAGCTGGAAGATGACGAGTCACATATCAAGAGGGAAACAGTCAGTGAGAAGTTCAATTTGGTGAGGGCCAGGGGTGAAATGCTACCAGTTTGAGCTGGTTCGCCTGAACCAGCAGTAAAATGCTACTGGTTCGTCTGAACCGGTATTAAAAAAAATCCTTTAAAAAATAGGAAAAAAAGTGTTAACAGTTGGGTGGTACAACTGATTGTTGGACAGCTGATCGGAACTTTTTTCTATTTTTTTAAAGCATTTTTTTACTGCCAGTTCAGGCAAATAAGTAAAAAACTGCTTTTAAAAAGTTTATTATTTTTCTAAAGTTAATAGCAACAGCAATAGCACTTAGACTTCTATACCGCTTCACATGGTTTTATAGCCCTCTCAGAGTCAGCATATTGCCCCCCAACAATCTGGGTCCTCGTTTTACCCACCTCGGAAGGATGGAAGGCTGAGTCAACCTTGAGCCTAGTGAGATTTGATTTGTCAAATTGCAGGCAGCTAGCAGGCAGGCAGCAGAAGTAGTCTGTAGTACTGCACTCTAACCACTGTGCCACTTATAGTTCACCAAAACCAAAACCTGCCCTGCTGTAATTTATTAGGAAATCTGAACCGGGATTAAGCTTTACCTACTGTTCTGTGTTTAAACTAGCCAACCAAATACTGTTGGCTATATGCCTTCATAGTTATACTATACTCAGCAGTCCCTATGTTATTCTGTGCGTATATAATAAAGCAGCTACCACATCTCGTGCCTTTTTTCCTTTATGCCCCTTGCCAGCATAAACACTGGCAACAAGGATATCAGAACCACATTTAAGGGGAAAACAAGCAAACACTTCCTGTTTCCCTTCTCTGCACTCTCAAGCAGAACTGAGGAGACCTGAGAAACTAACACGATCCTTTCCAGGAACCTGAAGAGCATTTTGAGATAAGACCTAGAAAGTCCAGCATAAGTAATAGCTGGACTTGTGTTGCTTTTTCTCTCAGGAGATAGTGAAAAGAAAGATGCTCTGAAAAGTGGTAAACACAGAATTGAGAAGCAACCTAAGACCGCTTCATGCCCTGTTTTCAAAAACATCTTAAATACCCTGGGAAAATTGCCAATGTCAATATGGACTTTGCAAAAAATGGGCTCCTAGGTATGGAAGAGAACATACAGTGCACTGCGAACGGAAGACTCTCCTTTTGCTGCCACAGAGGAGCAGATTACAGAGAGAAGCAAGCATTTTAAAAGACCCAACGTCTTAATCCGGCAGAAGGTTATGATGAGACAGCAAAGCTGAACATTCTCTTCTCAAAAATAAAATAAATACATCCTTGGTACATCAAGGTCACTTGAATTGTTTCCTCAAGTAAAGCTGAATCCAGCACCCTGTGTGGAAATCATGCAAAGCAAGCAAAATTGAGCATATTGACTCATTTAACATGATTCATTCAGCCTTTAGTAATCATGGGGCATAGCAAGATGTAGCACAAGGACCCAAAAGAATAACCCATTTCTACATCTGGCAATTGCGATTCACTGGTAAGACTGCAGCTTATTGTTGCAACCCTAAAAGCAAATAGTCTTTAAAAAAATTCTTTCAACATCTTTATTACTTTTTTTTAAAGTAAAGAAATTACTTTATTACTTCTTCTAAATATACAGATTGCCTTGCAGGCTATATACCTCATTTTAATCTAAGTTATCAAGAAAGCTTTATAGTTTAACTAGCTGGGTACCCATGGTCCACTACGAAACTATATGATAGGGCTTAATAAATCGACACATACAGCTTGAAAATTAATGATTGTCCTCTCCTCTCCCTTTCTCTCCCTCAGATTTGCCCCACAGAAGCCTCTCCTCTCCTCTCCCCTTCTCTCCTTCAGGCTTGCCCCACAGCAGTCTCCTATCTTATCCCCTTCTCTCCCTCAGGCTAGCCAAATTGTCTAAACTCCCAGACCGCAGGCTGGATGAGTCACACGCTGACCATTCCCATGCCCAAGTAGCAGTTGGAACAGAATTCTTTTCAAGTGGGGAGGGGGAGTAGACCGTCTAACTCCTTATAATCTGACTGTGTTAATCTATATATATAAATGCTATAAGAAATACTAATGATCTGATGGTCATTTCAAAAAATCCTTTCTTAGCGAGCACCTAGACGCCAAGAGGAACATACGTGCCAAACTTCAAGTTTTTAGGCTTTACAGTTCTGGAGATTTCGTGATGAGTGAGTGGATTTGGCTTTTATATAGGCAGAAGATAAAATTCTGAACCAAGTTTGAGTTCAGTCAAATTGTTATGGTGGACTTGCAGTTGTTTGACCTGGCAGAAGAAGTTTGAGAAGAAGTTACGATATTTTAAACCTTCTTATGCCCACCTATTTTTCCACCTATTTTTCCTATTAATATTTCCCCCCAAGTTGCAGTTTTATTATTACTAAAAAAAGAATCCAATTATGGTCTACCAATTTAGAAAATCCCACTACTGAGGGATATGAAAGCAACACACAGGCTACTCTTGGCTGTGTTACATAATGATATATGATAGAGCCAACTCAGAAGAAAGCTTTCTGACAACACTATGAATATTGAGTTAAGAAGCTTATTCTCAGTCATCTCCCCTTCCCGTTTTTGCTCAAAGAGGCAAAATTTTCCCATCCTGGGGAAATACTGTAGCATCTGAATACATTTGTCCGCAATTCTCAACAGAACTGGCAAAAGGCACTCATCAAAGGCATAAATTGTGGGCAGTTAGCTGGACACATACACATTTCAGGGAGATATATGCTACTGAAATGCAGGTGGACACTTTGACTCCCTGTTCCCCATCCAGATTGTGGCTTTCAATCCGAAGCCAGAAGTGAAGAACTGTCTGCAAGATTTAGCCTTTCGGCCTCAAGAGAGGCTCAGTTATTAGAACAATTTAACAGATGAGTAACTTGAATATCTGCCCAGTTGGTCAAAGTTCTAGGAGCTGTAAAGACAAAAACACAAGAGATTGGTAGCTTTTTCATTCTTCCACAAGGACACTGTACAGAACTCTGCTGGAACCTTCAAAGGTCAACCAGTATAAATAGTTGTGTGAGGAACTTTTGCTCCATTTTAACTGTCCTTTGGGAATATGATAGTCAAATTCTCCCTCATTCTCACTAGTATCGTGATCATTTTTTCCCCTTGAAGATGCTAAGGGCTGAATTGGGGTACTGTACCTACATGCAGGGCAAAGCCCTCCCCTTTATCATGAACAACTGCAGGGCTCTGCCAACTTTTAGCAAAAAATGCATTTTTCTCTTTTGCACCAAACTGCACAACCAAGAATTGCAAGAGGTACCCAAATATTCCTAAATAAGAATTTATTCTAGAAACTTGCCATTATGTATGTATGTATATATGTTCTCTTTATTATTTTTATAAAATAACTCAAGGCGGTGAACATAACCAACACACCTTCTGCTTCCTATTTTGCCCACAATTTTGTGAGATGGGTTGAGCTGAGAGCAAGTGACTGGTCCAAGGTCACCCAGCTGTTTTTCATGACTAAGGATTAAAACTCACAGTTTCTCACTTTCTAGCCTGGTGTCTTAACCATATTACACCAAACTAAATTTAGGAGTATCTATGATACACCATATGAGCCATGGTAGTGCAGTGGTTAGAGTGCAGTACTGTAGGCTTTTTCTGCTGCCTGCTGGCTGCCTGCAATTAGGCAATTCAAATCTCTCCAGGCTCAAGGTTGATGAGGACCAAGATTATTGGGGGCAATATGCTGGCTCTGTAAACTGCTTAGAAAGGACTATAAAGCACTGTAAAGTAGTATATAAGTCTAAGTACTATTGCTACCTAAATATTTAAGACCACAGAATGCATTTAGAATTCTGAGGTTCATGGACCAAAAACTAAGCAAAATAAAGTAGGCAGAACCAGGGGGAAAAATAATCTGATGTAATTTTAGATTAACACTGTTACCAAATCTATCCATTTTTCCTTTTCTAGCACATTGAAAATTACAATCTGCTAATAACTTTTGGAGAGACTCTCAGAAAACTTACATAGTGTTTGTATATTTCTTTTTTAAACAATAATTTCAGGTTTGGGGTCAGATAACAGATTATAATCAATAAACAACAAACAAAGGGAATGGAAATTAAACATGCTAATACTTGGGATTTCTTCAACTTGAAATCTGATATTATTAATATCTGAAATTTATTAATGGCAAGTTGAGCAACAGGGAACGTCATAAACTATCGTTTGATTGCTAAACTTTTCAAGTCAGGAACATTTCTCCTAAAATTTCTGAGAAGTAATATGTAAGGATAGTGGCAATAGTATAGCTCCTCCTATGCCAGGAAAACAATTTTAGAGCCAGTGTAAATAATAATGGCAGTTCAAATAACAGATAAGCAATCATGCATGATGAAACAATAAATTCTTCAACCTGTGAAATCCAAAGAATAACCTCAGATAATATAATCATTATACATACATAAATCTTACACCAATTCCTGACATTTTAAACACAATATAAACATATTATGAACCTTATGAACTGCCTCTGCATAAGAAGGTATCATTATAAGTTGGAATTTCATAGAAAAACAAATATTTCTGAAATGGAAATAAATAATCTATATACATTGACATGTCTAGTCCATGCCTTATTTGTTTGTTTGTTTAATTAATTAATTTGTATGGTTGCCCAAATTGAAAGGCTCACACAGGATGCAATTAAAAAACATAAATTGATAAAATTAAAAAACAAAAACAAAATTAAAAAGTAAAATACCTGAAGCTAGTCCATAATCAGTTCCCAACCTTTACAGCTAACTCATCCAGCACCCTGGCCAATATCCAGGGTAAAGGTTAAGTTTTCCAGGCATTATGAAAAGCCAAAAGAGAGTAGAAATTTAATCTCAGGTGATATACTGTCCAGGTGGCAGGTGTGACAGAAAAGTGTTCAGTCATACTATTGATAGAATGTGTGCAGTGGGGGTGGCAGGATAAATAAAGAGAAGACACCAATCCACTCATTTACTTTTAACAATGCAAGAACATTAGAATACTGTTGATAAATCAAGTCAAGGTGTATCTTAACTCAGATTTTGTTTTTCCCACTGGCCAACCACCAGATGTTTCCAGAGTGCTCTCAAGCAAGAGGCATATCCTCTCCCATCAGTTTTTTCTGCAATGGGTATTTGGAAGAAGCCCTCCATGTAAGGGAAACAATACGTCTTCAAGACGAATAGCCTTCCACAGATACGTGCTCCAATTCCCTTTTAGGCCATCCAAGTTGATGGTTTAATCACCTCATCTTGTGTAATGTATTCTACAGGTTAATTATGTACTATATGCAAAAATACTTTCTTCTGACTTCTAAACCCCCTTCCAATCAATTTAATTAGATGAATCCTGATCCTGCTGTTTTGTCTGAGAGGGAAAAAAAACCTTCTCATTGCCCATCTTCTCCATGCCACACATGATTTTACATACCTTTAAAGAAGAATATTTGTAGCTTGAAATGAAGGGTGCTTTCTGCTCTCTGAGCTTGCTTGATTTCTTGTAGATGTTTCATTACCCTAACTAGGTAACATCATCAGTGTTAGTAAGGAGTGCTGTTCGCTGTCAGTTTATATTCTGGTGACTTGCTTGGCTGTGTACCCAGGGGATGGTCTTAGAGATTCTTTGGTTGGGCTGTTCACTGATTGCTCTTTGGCAGTTTCTTCATTGGGGTATTGTTTACTTAATTGTAGGTCTGAAGTTAACCCTGGAGTTAATCTACGCTGATCTGGCTGCTGATTACTGGTGGAGAAGTACTGGAGTCTCTGTTCTCTTTTGGGGTGGTTGTCTGTCTCTTTTGCATTGCCTATAGATGTTGTTAATGTCTATGTGTCTATTGATGGAGGATTTGTCAGAGTGCCAGGCTTCTAGAAACTCCCTGGCATTTTTGGAGTTGGCCTGGTCTAACTTTTTGTTAGAGGAAAGATATTTGGGCAAACAGCGAAGCTGGTTATTTCTTCTGCATTTTTTCCATCTCTGTTATTTTCAAACCTATATACTTGTCTAGGAAAATGCAACCTATCAGAAAAGATGGAAAACATATTCTTGCTACTATAGACCTGTGTTTTCACACTGAGAAAAATATTCTTCACATACAAAGGAAAATATTCACATTCTTAAAATGGTGAACTGATTTTTAAAAGACTCTTTTTATGGATTTTTCTAAAGCTCTTGAAGACCTTCCTGCTTCAGAGTCTTCCCCTGCCATATTCTTATTTTCTTTGTATTGTTATAGTGCTGATGTTTTAGACCAGTAATGGTGAACCTTTTTGGCAATGAGTGCTGAAAAGAGAGTGTGTGCGCTTGTTTCGCATGCTCACCTGGGCCACAACCCGGAAAAGGAGCTGCCCAGGGGACACTGGAAAAAGAACTTCTGGTTTCCAGCAAGCATACGTGCCAGCCAGCTAATCTTCCGGTTACTGGCACGGCACCCACGATGATCACCTGGCCAATAAGCATGCTCACGCCGGAAAACGGAAGACCGGCTCTTCCAGTTTCCGACACTGCCTCACACACGAAGGCCAACTGATCATCGTGCATGCATACGTGCCAGAGACCCGGCAGGGGAACAGGTGACGCCGGGCGTGCCTGGCAACATGGCTCTGCATGCCGCTTTAGGCACTCGTGCCATTGGTTCACCATCATGGTTCAGCTCTACTCTGATTGTTTTTTCTTAAAAATATGCATTTGGTTTATATTGTATTTTTGTTATGTGAATCACCAAAATTAGATTACTGAATTAGATTACAGCAGCATAAAAATAAATTTAATAAATAAATATTATTTACCAAGGATCAAAAGACCTAATAACAGTATTGTGTATTGTCCATCCTTAAAAGTATTTTCTAAATATATATGACATTTTGTGTAGGGCTCCAGACATGATTCAAGGAACACATTTTTTTTTCCTTTTTAGAGAAATAATACATGAAAAGGGGAACCCCTTTAATTAATCAGATGGATGCTGAAAGTACATGGAATCTGATTAACCGGTAGTCAGAAAGAAAACCTTTGGGAGGAAAACAAAATTCTGCAGGAAAGGCCAGGACACTGCAAACAGAGGCTGAAAATGAACGGTCTGTGATATCTGAATTGTTACCAACAAAGGTTAAACATTTCCATGCTTAATCAGCTGTCACTACCAGCTCTATTGGTAATCATTTCCAAGAACACTTCCTCTGGGACATGGGGCCTATTGTCAGGAAAAAAGAAGGCCAGCTTACACCAGATTCATGTATGCCCAACACTGGCTTTTCTGACTGGTAATAGCTGTTTGGAGACTGAAAGAGAGACAGATTACTTTGCACTGTAGATATTTGGAAACAAATATTCTGCATCCGGTTCTAAATTTGGTCTTTTTGTTAATTCCGTCATAAAAGGAATTGGAAAAACAACTGAGGTGTGTAATCGTGATGCAGACAGTATAATCCCACCTACTTCTATCTGGAAATCCTGCTGAATTTAATGAAGCTTGCCTTTAGGTAAGTGCAAGTAAAATCATAGCTCTCGTAACAAATCACCTTCCTTCCATCCTTCCTCACTGCCTCCTCATCCTTCCTCACTCAAAATACTTCTAAAATGATCCTTAAGAAAAATTATAGTCCAAGGATCACATCCTGTAGAGAGTGAGATGTCCGCATGATCATTGATTATGCTGAGGTCTCGTGTAGATTATTAAGGCAACGCTTCAGAATTGACTTGGAAAGGGAGTATAGAAGGCACAAGAAAAATCCTGAAATCAAGACATGCCTGCTTTGATGAATCAGACCCAGTGGTGGGATTCAAATAATTTAACAAATAAACTCTCTGCCCTAATGACCAGCTGGGTGGGTGTGGCTTGATGGTCATGTGACCTTATGGGCGTGGCCAACTCAACATTACTCAGGTCAATGGGCTGTTATAATGTAATAAGGCTTAACCAGAGAGTGGAAATAAAGATGAAACAACACCAGAATGTTTCCTTCCTGCCTTCCTTACAGGATTAGCCCTGTAATGGAAAAAAACAAAATAAGATTTCTTCCAACAACTGGTTCTCCTAACTGCTTAGAAAGTTAACAACCAGTTTTGTCGAATAAGTGTGAATTGGCTAAATTCCACCACTGTTCCAGATCCTCTGTTTGTCTCCAACCTAAATCCAAAGCACTGCATTTTCCGACAAATTGTAATTGAAACAATTTATGTCTTGCTTCTTTACCATCTTGGAAGTGAATCCTATCACACACAAAAAGAACATGCAAGTTCTAGGCATTCTGCTAGGGAATTTTGGAAGTTGTAATCTGCCCTATCTGGAAGAGACAGGGCTAAAGTATTAAATTGAAGGTGACATATTAGAGAACACGATCATAGCAGTACAACAGACTCCAATCAAAAGTATGTGTAGAAAGTATAGTCACTGTTCAAAATCTCACAGGTCAACTTTTATGACCTAAGCATTTGTAGTTATACATTAAGTTAAAAATATCTGGGAACATTTGCAAAAAAAAAAGCAGTTTAAACTGCTACCAGGAAAGCAGTACAGTATTGTGTATAGAAGTTATTACTTTGATAAAAGATCTGAACATGTACTTCAGAGATTAACCAGTTCAAGCAGAATGCAGTTGACAGTTCATATTATGAGAAGAGGTCAGAATTAACTTTTCTATCCAGCAAATCAGCTTTTTCCTAAGACTCTTCAAACCTATAACAGTCATGTGGAATAATAATGCCAGTGTTTGAAATGATGGAAAATCCAATTCACATACAATATCCACAGTTGCAATCACAGGAGGAAAGCAGACACAATCAGTGCTACTGATTTTTAGAGAAGCAGCTAGACTGGGAAATAAAAACATAACTTGCAAAATGGCAGTAGCAAGCCACTTCTGCAATTATCAAGAAAACTGCATTGATGTACCCATCGTCCCCAGGAGTCAAACTGATGTTGGAATGTTTCAGACCCAGTACCTATGGGTGCGAGAATTTTCCATTTTGCTGGGATTAGACCTTATGACTGGGCAGCCACGAAGTCTGAGCGATTTAAGGAAATGAGAAGAAGCAAATCAAAAGAGAAAAAAGCTGGCAAGAAACACATGCAGCTAAACTGAACTAGGGAGATACGATACTACAAACATATCATTGTCTTGCCCAAAAAAGAGAGATAAAATCAGGAAGCCAAACTGTATCAAACCAACAGCTATAGAGTAATTGGCCAACCTCCTTTCAGAGTTGCTCAGAAAGATATTTTGGTAGCTTGGGTTGCAACTGTCACAGAAGCTGACAACCTTAAGAGGCAATGACAGCAAATCAGCAAAGTGAGGTGAGAGACTGAATTTTATTAACTTGACTTAAACAAATCAAGATTAAGGATTAATCAAAAGACAGACTGGCAAAAGGGCGGAGTTATGAATTACTCAATACAGAGACTGAAATAAGGTATATTTTTGTACAATGCACCAGTAAGATACAGAAATCACTACCACACACTCTTGAATGTATGCTAGTTTTGCAAATGTTACAGAAAAGTCCTATGGGAAAGAAGGATTTACAATAGCTAAACAGAACCTCCATGTTGAAGGACATCACAGCTCCACATACCAGATGCTATGGAAGGATACTGTCTTTATCCTCTGTTGACCTTCCCAGAGATAGCCGGCTGGCAACCACTGGGTGTGCTAGAAGGACTCTTACATTATTTAGGAAAATAGATAATCAATTACATTTATTATTCACAGCCCATTGGTAACAATGTAACATGAGCAATGAATAGGCCCTCTCCCTCTCTGGTGTAGACATACGTGGGGGTGTTGT
>JAPKID020002649.1:0-13099 GCA_026931265.2 Tropidonophis doriae | reverse complement strand
GAGATGTCCTGAAAGATGGAAGTGTAAAGTCATTGCATTTGGTTACTAGGAAATCTACTTGGATGTTTTCATAAAGCCATCCTTTGTCAAGCTTCTACTGAAGGAATTTGACCTTGTTCTCCTGTTATATATTGCAACATATCATTATCTTTAATGAAGTGTGCAAACCAGCATTAGCATTTCCTGCGTGGGATGAAGACAGCACATCCTTCTATCCTAGCCACTTTTTACAGGGGCACGATTGAGAGCGTTTGAACAAACTGCATCACTGTTTGGTGTGGTGGTAGCAGTGCCTCAGATAGAAGGTCCATACAGAGAGTAGTAAGGACAGCTGAGAAGATTATAGGAAACTCACTTCCTGTTCTTCAAGATACTGCTTATGATGTGCTTAGAGCTCGAAGCATTGTTAGAGACTCCACACACCCATTTCTCGGTCTGTTGCTCCCCTCTGGGAGGAGATTTCGAAGTATCTATAGCAGGACTACTAGATTCTGTAACAGCTTTGTTCCCTATGCCATCCGTCTGGTAAACTTGCAGGATTCTTTTTTATTTTTGTTTTTGCCATTTATAGGTATACATTTGAACTAGACTGGGATGTTTCTCTCTGTCATACACATGTAGGTATGTGGGCATATGCATAATGGTTATCTTTTGAGAGCAGAATGCAATGAAAGTTCATTTTAGTGTATGCTGATTAGTGTACATTTAAAGTGACAATGGATGTGGTGGCTCAGTAGCTAAGATGCTGAGCTTGTCGATCAGAAAGGTCAGCAGTTTGGTGGTTCAAAACCCTAGCACTGCATAACGGAGTGAGCTCCTGTTACTTGTCTCAGCTTCTGCAAACCTAGCAGTTCAAAAGCACATAAAAATGCAAAAATAGAAACCATCTTTGGTGGGAAGGTAACAATGTTCCATGCACCTTTGGCCTTTAGTCATACGGATCACATAACCACAGAAATATCTTTTGACAGTGCGGGCTCTTCAGTTTTGAAACAGAGATGAGCATCGCCCTCTGGAGTCGGGAACAACTAGCACATATGTGCAAGGAGAATCTTTACCTTTACCTTAAAGTGACAATAAAGAATCCTATCCTATCCTATCCTATCCTATCCTATCCTAACATGATTGTTGGTATGTGTCCAAACAACATGTAGTTGGGTTTCTTAAATATATGAAAGTGTGCCCTCTCTATTACCAAGAGAAGTGTTCATTTGTCTCTTTGCTTATTATAAACCAAAATGATAAGGCTGCATTTTGAGCATCTTTAAGGTGTACTTCTGTTGTTCTTTAGTAAACTCACTTAAATTGATTTCCCCAAAACTGCATCTGAAGAAGAAAATCTAAGAAAACCACTATCTAGCATACTAATACAGTGCTGACAATTATTTGAAAGAAAATCCCTTAGCTTTTTGTGGAAATAAAAACTGTTAGAAATGCAAATGTAGAAGATGCATTTTGAAGATAGTTCTTGGGAGAATATTCTTGATCTCAGCTGATCAGATATTAATATATGACAATGCTTCTGCACTATTATTCCTTTGGTTCTACTTGCCATTTAGAGAGGGAGAGAGAGATGCAGATAGCAACTGTTATCAGACCACTGGAAAATAATTGAAATGGCACATTTTAAGATACACCGCTGAAACCAAATTGGCATTATTAATTAAGTGCATGGGAATACATTTGAATATATTACTTTTTTAGAGTCTTTGCTGCTATACAGCACAACATTTATCTTTCAGGGAATTTCATGCCTCTACAAAAATCTAATTTGGTGTGTTCTTTTGTTCGAAAGGGAGGCTGTGCAAGAGTTAAAGAGGAAAAGGCCCACTTAATTAAAAGTATCTTAGATTCTGCTCATAAATATAATCAAATTACCACAAGAATTTGACAGGTGTTTGGCTAGCAAGGAATTACTAAATAAATGGGAGGTGGGGAAGTACTCAATATATTCTGACGGCATTTATTAATGTCTTTTTCTTATGCTCATTGAATTTGATTCAATAATATTTTCAGGTAGAATTTTTCTTCCTTCTATAATTTCAGGGTTACTGTGTTTTTCTTAAGGTTTAAATGACTTTTCATTAGGCCAATTTCCAGTGTCTTTCTCTTACTTTAACAGTGGAGTTTTATGTCTAATGAATCCAGCAGATAAACCTCTAATGCAGATAACTTATTTTCAATTTTCTTGTTGGGTTGCTATGATTTACTTTTCACTTCTCATGACAACCTGCTTTGTATAAAAAATATGATCTAGTTCAGTGGTGGGATTCAATTTTTACCGGTTCTGTAGGCGTGGCTTGGTGGGCATGGCTTGGTGGTTGTGGCAGGGGAAGGGTACTGTAAAATCTCCATTCCCACCCCACTCCAAGGGGAAGATTACTGCAAAATCCCCATTTTGTCCCAATCAGCTGGGACTCGAGAGACAGAGAATAGATGGGGGTGGGGCCAGCCAGTGGTGGTATTTACTGGTTCTTTGAACTACTCAAAATTTCCACTACCAGTTCTCCAAAACTAGTCAGAACCTGCTGAATATCACCTCTGTTCTAATTGCCTCAAATTATCAGGAGAGTTTCTATTTGTCTGGAATTTTTTCTTTGAACAGAACATTGTCTCTTTTCCATTTTGAAAAGATGTTGCCTTTAGGAAGATGTGATTTTGTCTGCCTACCATATAGCTGGATTACAGTTATCTCTACTATGTCCCCTGTTCCATGCCCATGGATTGTAGTGAGTTCATAATGATACAAAAGTCCCATCTGCTCCTTCCCTGCCACCTTCTCAAATCATTTATCAGAAAATAAATATCTAATAAAGCAGTAGTCAGTAATCTATGGGCTGGATGCACATTTCCGTTGAAATCCATATAAAATCTAAATAAGCAATCAAATAAATAGTTGTCTCAAATGAAATCTTTCTGCCATTCAAAAGCAAGAAAATGGGTATGCCGAGTTTAATGAAAAGAAGGACCAAGGGAGACATGATAGCAGTGTTCCAATATCTCAGGGGTTGCCACAAAGAAGAGGGAGTCAAACTATTCTCCAAAGCACCTGAAGGCAGACACATGTGTGCCAGCCACACAAAAGGTCACGTATGATATCATTGGAAGTCCTTGGGAACATTGTGTGAAAATTTGGTGCCAATCGGTGCAGTACTTTCTGAGATTAGCAGTTTTGAACAAACTCATAGTTACATTTTTATTTATATAGAATATCTATTGTGGCCCAGCCGGCTCCGGATGAGCTGTTGATGGACTCTTCTAGTTAAGAGTCCTATGAGTTTGCCCTGGAGGAAGAGGGAGACCTTGAGGAAACAGACAGTCTGGTTGGCCACCAGGAGGTGCATGGGTCATGGAGCAGTGGGAAGGATCAGGGGCAGTTTGTCCATGATGCTAGATTACGCAGAGCTGAGAAAAGGAGGCAACAGTTAGGTAAAAGGCAAGCTCAGAGGCCCTGAATTGGAATCAGCTGGTTGATGAGTTGCCCCTCCCAAGAGAGCTTATAAGGAAGGCTTCGAGGAGGGGGTCATTTGCAGGAAACAACATTGACAACTCCTCCTTGGAAATTCTGTTCGCGTCTGCAATTCTCTGTCTGTCTTTGTTACATGAGTTAGGGCTCGCTCTCAAGGAGATAGCAGCAAGCAGCCAAGCTTGTGTCCGTTTGAGGGGCAGAACAGATATCTATGTATATTTGGTTGGCCTTCCCTCATATTACTCATCCATTCTTCCTTTTCTCCTTTCCAACCACTGGTACCAGCAGTCCCAACTCCTAAAAAATTCAGATTCCTCTTTTTTCTTTAGTGTATACGATAATCTATCTGCTTCTGCACATTCTAATATTTTCTGTATAATTTGATAATTTTCAGGTATTGCTTTGTCTTTCCATTTTTGGGCATAACAAATCCTTGCGACTACTAATATATGTATTATAAGATACCATTTTTATTTTCTCATTATGCCCGGGCAAATTCTTAATAACATTATTTTTGGTTTCTCTTGTATATGTATGTTCTAATAGGACATACATATACATATCTATTTTACAATCTGTTTCCTGTATTCTTTGGCTGCCGGGCATGTCCACTTCTGGCAGACTCATATTTCCAATATATTTCAGACATTCCTGGGAACATCCTTTGCGAGTATTGCTGGTAGTAAATGCCATCTATATACCATTTTATAGGAATTTTCTTTAAAGGACACTGCTTTTGTCATTCTCATACTTTGTTGCCAAATCTTTTCCCACTGATCTAAATGAAGCACATAACCCCAGGCTATCATGGTATCTTTCAGTATTTCTTTACCTAACCACCGTTCTAATAACATCAAGTAAATATTTGAAATACATTTATCGTCTAATAATATCTTATCTAACCCCAACTCCATATTGTATACCCCATAGTTCCTCTTGTCTTTCCCAAACTGTGTTTGTATTTGGGCATAAGACTACCAGTCCAGATCTGTCCCCAGTTCTCGTAGCTCCTCCCACGACCTTAGTTCACCATGTATATTCAATAATTCCTTATATCTGGGTAGTGTTTTTTTCTTTTAAATCGATAGACAACCTCCTCTAGTGGTGAAATCCAACATGGGACTTTTGTATAAAATTTTCCCTTTATTGTTTCCCAAACATTCAGCATTATCTGTCTCAAGTAATGGTTTTGAAAATATGTGTACTTCTTTCCTTTCTCCTTCCATAAAAATAGATGCCATCCATGTTGTCTCCCATATCCTTCTAGTTCCAGTAAATAAGATCTAAGAGTGACCCAGTCCTTCAACCAGGTCAATATTGCCGCTTGGTAATATAGCTCCCAGTTCGGAAGACCTAAACCCCCTCTATCCTTGTGCTCTTGAAGCATCTTCAATTTTATTCGTGCCCTTTTGCCCTGCCATA
Source organism: Tropidonophis doriae (assembly GCA_026931265.2). Lineage (NCBI taxonomy): Eukaryota > Metazoa > Chordata > Lepidosauria > Squamata > Natricidae > Tropidonophis > Tropidonophis doriae. Next base: position 8,208 of record JAPKID020002649.1, on the reverse strand, counting down.
TAAATTTCGCTGTTGCTCTGTCTAAATTCCTAAATTAATTCAGTAATTATTAGCCACCCCAAATTCCATTCATGACATGCGCATCTTTGGCACACAAATAAAAAGTTATTTAGAAGAAGCCAACATTTTTCAAGAAAACAGATCTATCTTGCAATATAAAATCCATCTTCTATTTGTTCTAATGCACTTTCATCTGGCCAACTGTTTCCAGTACGTGGCTGATGTTTGTCCTCTGCCCAGCAGTCCGATTTCACTTACGGTATAATGACATAACTTTTCTTCCCTTTCTTTTTTCCCTTTTTAATGTTTACTTTACAAAGGTTCTTCTTCTCATTAGAAAAAATGGTTTGAATTACTCCTTTTTAACCTGACTTGTAGAGAAGGAGATGACATTTCTAATCACAGTTCCTTTGTTTCCCATCCCATATAGTGACTGCTCCAAGTTCTCCTCTGAGTCCTCCAGTATCTCCCGTGTTCTCACCTCCAGAACCCTCAAGCAGCAAGAACGGGGAATGCACGGTTTGCTTTGACAACGAGGTGGATGTGGTGATCTATACCTGTGGACACATGTGCCTGTGCAACACCTGTGGTCTTAAACTGAAGAAACAGCTCAATGCCTGCTGTCCAATCTGCCGACGGGTCATTAAAGACATTATCAAAATCTACCGTCCTTAACCTCACCTCAGCCCACCCCTCAGGGCGTGATTAATGAGGAGCAGGATGAAGAATGTTGTTAGCGATTGCCACACTTTACTGTCCCTGCTTTATGGGTATTGTGCTGGTCAGTGGTTGCTGAGTGACTCTTGTCTGTATTTCCATGTTTTGACCAGTAGAAACAAATCAGGGAAAACTAAGTGAACTGGGAAACACTCTGTCTTTGTAAGAGGCTGAAAGTATATAGCTGCAAAGAGTTTTGGAAAGATGCTGCTCCGATGGATAAGGGTGGGGCCCCGGGGAAGAGGAGTCCTAATACAATTGCCGTGTTGATTTCTAAAGAAAACCAAAAAAAAATCTTGTGCGTTGTTTTCACTCAAATATGCAGCTGACCTATCTTGAGCGGGATAAATGAGAAGCCACTAGACCAATTTCAACATGTGGGATTCTTTCCTACTAAGCCTAGGAATGGTAAAAATTAATTTGATTTGTAAGCCAGTTCAAACAGGAAAAATGAGAGTAAATTTTCATTTATTCTTACTTTGGGTTGCAGGAGTAACAGGCCACGAATGTTCTGTTACCTACTTTGCGAATTTCAAAGTATTTTCCACATTATTCATAAGTCAAGATCATGAATAGGAATGATCTAATCAATCAATTACTCCCAATCAAATGTGTAAGAGTAGCGATATTTTCATAAATCTATGTTTATTAGATTTTATTTTTGGTTTACAACATGGACTACTCATTTTTTCTCCAAATGTAAGAAGTTGTGGCTTAGTTTATGAAATCAAGAACAAGGCATCTCGGGAGAGTCTGGCACACACAGAGAGCTGTAAAGATTCCCTCAGGATTTCATTTTTCACCTCTGTGTGACTTGATACTTCCAGCCTTTCTAGTGAGCAATTAGCAAGCGCTTTCTGATCTGGAGGAGTTGTGTGGAAAGCAGTAGGCCTCTGCAGGCAGAAGAAGCAGTACAGTGTCATGTTGTTAGTTTGGTTTTGGCTTAGCATGTTGTGTGAATTCAGATCACTTGAATAAGCAACCAGTCCTGGCTTATTATATGTGATCCATCAGCTTATGGTAGAGGCTGTGAATAGCTATTAGTCCAGCATCTGTAAGGTGTAACACAATGAAGGTGTCCTTTTAATTAAGTTGCAGACAAAGGTGGCTAATGGATTATATAGAATTTGAAGTGTCCAGTGTTTTCTTATTTATGATTTATAAATACAGTTGATTGACATCTTCCTTCATTTCTCTCCAGAGATTTTGTCAACAAAGTATGTAGCAATGTCCAACTCATATCTTCCGCTCCAGGAAGTTGTCTGCTGTTCCACAATGGAGGCATCTTACTGAAATTGAAAAGCTTTTTTATTTGGCACTCTTTGCGGGAAAAGGAATTTTCAAGCTATTATTAGACCTGTGCTAAAAAGATAAATGAAATTTGGTTATAGTGTTAGTGCTGAATTATAATCTGAATAACATATGAAGGAGAATCAGGGAATTAGTAAATTAGGCCCAATCGTGGATTCTTTTTTTCTAGGAGAGTGATCTTGTACACTGTTCTGGAGGGCTCTGATGTTCAACAATCTTTGAAAATTTAAATTTGCAATGAGCGAACTTGAGCATGTTTAGTGTAGTGATTAAAATACAAGTAGTCCTCGACTTACAGAAGTTCATTTAGTGACCATTTAAAGTTACAACGGCACTGAAAAAAGTCTGTTGACCATTTTTCACATTTACGACCGTTGTACCATCTCCATGGTCATGTGATCAAAATTCAGATGCTTGGCAACTGGTTCATATTTATGATGGTTGCAGTGGCCTGGAGTCTTGCAACCTTCTGACAAGTAAAGTAAGTGGGGAAGCCAAATTCACTTAACAACCATGTTAATAACTTAATTCACTTAACAACTGTGGCAAGAAAGGTCGCAAAATGGGTTAAAACTCACTTAACAAATGTTTCACTTAGCAACAGGAATTTTGGGCTTAATTGTGGTTGTAAATCAAGGACCACTTGTACATGTGACTTCCCAGGTACCTCAGACAGGAAGTAGATCAGATGAGCTAATTCTACTTTATTGAACCCTATTATAAACTAATTCTAATTTATTGCTACATGAACAAAGAAGAAAACTGCAAGGACTAATTCAGGAAATCACCAGAAGTAAAGACTGACTTGAAGACATCCCAAGTCCTGCTCCCTCCCCTATTTTTCCCCCTTCTCAAATACTGAAGTCTGAGGTCAGCTTCTCCCTACCACTGATTTGGAGGCTCTAGCAATATTAATCCCCAATTGCAGCCTATCTATTTAGTCAGCAAAATGATTAATAGAATTTATCTACCATAAAGCTCTGCCTTTGTGACAACTACTATATTCTGATATGTAATTGATGGGAGTCAAGGCTGCTTTTAAACTGTTTTATGACTTGTTCCTGTAATACTTGTACTAGAGGAACTGATGAAATCGCAAGGATAACATGCCTGTGAGGGTGAACCTATGGCACACATGCCACAGGTGGCACGTGGAGCCATATTTGATGGCATGCCAGCTGTCAGCTGATTTTTTTCGCCCTTCCGGAGGGCCAGGGGAGGCTGTTTTCGCCCTCCCTGGACTTCAGGAAAGCCTCCGGCGCCTGGGGAGGGGTTGTGCACACATGCGCAGGTTGGCGGGGGTGCAATTTTGGCACGCCATAAGAAAAAGGTTCGCCATCACTGCTATATGCCCTCATTTCTTCTCATGGCATTGCTAGGACCCATATAAACTCCGATTGAATTTTTTCCCCAGACACTTAGTCATTGTGGTACATGATGACTTCCAGTAAACATTGCAATTCATTTTGAATTCTACTTACTATGTAAACTTGAGTAATGAAGTTAGCATTGCAGTGCAATCGGTTATTAGGAAAAAATGGCTGAGAACATTAGATACAAGTTTTGTGATAAATAGCGAGCTGTGAAATCATCAACTACGCTTGTAATCATAGGCTGCTTTCAGCAGCTTCTGGATTCTTACAATAACTTGACCATAGCTTTAAATTCAAATTTTCTAGCCATAGATGTCACCTATGTACATGATAAACCTGGATAAGTGAGATTGTTTCACTGTTTAAGATGAGGCCGCATTATGGTGGACTTACAAGCAAAAATTTCTAAGGAATAATGTTATTCTGCCTATTGAAGGCTATAAAAGAATGATAATAATAACCCTGGAATTGCCAGATTTGAATTTTTGGGCAGAACTTTTAGCATGAATATTTTAACACTTTTGCTGTTGATAAATTGGTTTAAATTTTTAAAAATGCCAGTGTAATTCCAGGTTACACTGCCCATTTTTGACAGTGTAATTCTGGAATGAAAAACATGAGGGCTTACACATGGATTGTAGTTTGCTTACTCCTGCCATAGATGCTACATTTAGTCTGGGAGAGGATGAAACTCATCTCTATCATCTTTATCTTATTGTAAGTTTAAATGCTTGGTCAAGAGTAATTTCACAAGTTAAGATAATTGTTTGCTAGAAGTGGTTTTGTGAACTGTGACTTTTTACTCGTGTAGACAATTTTCTGGCTCAATCAGCAGCATTATTTTCCTTGACTTTTTGCTACTTTTTCACTACCGTTCATTAGAGAGCTCTTTCTCAGAGAGTTTCTAAATTAATGTGATCACAACTTCTACAGATTGCTCCTTGGGATATGCAAAACATTTAAAATTCAAAACGCCCTATTTTAAATGTGAATTGGCTGATCTGAACATTTTGGAAGTGTCTTGAGCTCCAACCTCTTCCAAAATACTTGGAATGCTCAGTTCCACACCAAGAGATCTTGGTAGGTGGTGTATTCAGACAAGGTCAGTATGAGATTATTCAGATCTAGAATTTTTTGCAGATGCCTAATAGTTACTACAGAGTTTTAGTATTACACTGCTACTGTGTATTTCTAGCATGTCTCCCAGCAATAGGATTGCGATGAAAAATAGTGAATGTTTACAGACTTCCTTTGTTCTTGCTGCTCTTATGGGGTAGTCTCAGAAATCAGGCCTGGTCAAGAGGCTGCAGTATATATAACAGTACAAAACTCTACATTGTGGCCGGTATGATAAATATCCAAGGATGTTTTCCCCACTTGGGTGCTATTTACAACCTCCAACACTGATGTTCTCAGCAACACGTAGCCTCCTAGTCTCTCTTTCAAAACTGTCACTTGAGTCTATTTAATCATCAGCCATTTAATATAGAATCTACCTGAGCATTTGCCCTAAAACTTTGCACTGGAACTGATTTAGCTAAGTGAACATATGTCCTCCTGGCTTGGCAATTTATGCCTACAATAACTGCAAAAAGCAAAATGTTCGGTGCCAAGGCAGAAAAAAGATTTACCAAATGAAGCAGCATCTGGCAAGAGTTTCAGAAATAGTCATAAGCTTTTAAATGGGAACACAGTTCTGCTTACTGAAGTTTCAGAAGGAAATCTCACATGCTGACACAACATTTAGGAAGTGGAGGCTACTTAGCCATTAGTTTTCGCTACTGCTTGTTCCTTTTTCTTTTTAAATTTGTTCTGAAAATCTGTTCGTGCCTTATAAGGGTGTGTGTGCACTTTTTATCCTTTTTAATGCTACTTTAAAATGGAGAAGGAAAAAAAAAGATCTTAACACAAATGGCTGGTAGTTTTATAGACTTTCCTGTGTTCACCAATAATTATGCTTTTTGATATTGGAGTGACAAATGTATGTTTTCATTGAATTTTTGCTGGCACTCTCTTTCCCCTTTGTATAAAAAGCTTTTAAAAAAAAGTTTCCAGATTTCTAGAATTTCTTGATATATCTGTAGTACATGATGTGAGCTGTATTTCACATTTTCGAATAAGCCAGATTAATCTCTGTAATAAACTTTAAAAGCCAATTAATTGGGGAGGGAAGTTTGCACTTCTCTGTATGTTAATATTCTCTAGTATTGTGATCTGTAGTGCGCGTGTGTATATATTTTTTATTATTTTGGTCTGTTTTACATGAATATAAAATTTTACCTGTTTATGAAACAAGATTGTTGGCTTGTAAATCTTCTCTACAGATTTAGGTGCCCAATAATAGGAGGAGGGTCAGTGTGTGACTCTGACAAAAGTCCAGAGCTTAGAAGCAGCTAGACAAGACACTGAACGCTACTTGGGGCTTGTGCTTGTTCCCAGTCTTTAAATGTATCACTACTATCATTATCAGGGGTGATAAAATGAAGAGCAGAATTGAGCAAGAGGGTTAGTAATGGAAAAATTGCCATCCCTCTTCAGTCAAGCTATCTTTCCCTTCTCAAGTTTACTTTGAGGCTCTTTGTGATTGTGACTTAAGGAACAGGACGCTTAAGGAACACAAGAGTTTTGTCTAGCCATCACAATGATTCCGCTGCACTTATTGTATTTCCAAGACCTTGGCCATACAGTTCATATGCCTTTGCATTTAGAAAATGTAAAAATCCCTTGTGATACTAGAGGCCCTTTGTCGTACATGTCCATTCAAAGTACAAAAGCTTTAGAAGTTTAGAAGGTTTTTTTTAAAAAAACTGCACTGAACTCTGCCCTGGAATAATTCTACATACAACCTACCACACTGGGGCATGGAAAGGAGAGCTTCCTGCAAATAAGGATACTGTAAAAAACCATTTGATCTTATTTTATGCCAAGGGTTGTGATAAAATATTCAGCATCTTACAGAGAGAGCTGAATGGTTATTTTGCTCTGCATCTGATCATAGCATTCAAGTGAACTGTGGTTGCAGCTCTCCTTTGTTGGTGATTAAGATACTGTTACACACATAGAAGCAGACACAACTTTTCACATTCTTGGGTCAGTAAGGGCTTGATTTCTTGATTGGCATAACATACTGGACTATGATAGGAGCATGTAGGAGTTTGTATGGTTAACCTTTATCCTCTTGAGGAACTGGGCATACTCCTTATTCCTTTTTTTAAAAAAAATTAATATTTGTGCTGATTTTTTTCCCATTATAGTGTGAGCCATAAATATACTCGTTTTGAAAATATATTTTTTTCTGCAATGATGTCGTTTCTTCTTCAAAGTTCCACTTTTTTGGGTTCATTTAACTACAGGTAGCCCTCAGCTTAATGACCAGAATCGAACCCAAAATATCCACTTCTAAGCAAGATAGTAAGTGAATTTTACCCCATTTTAAAACTTTCCTTGCCCCGATCGTTAAGTGATTCACTGCAGTTTTTAAGGTTAGTAACACGGTTGTTAAGAGAATCTGGCTTCTCCATGGACTTTGCTTGTCAGAAGGTCACAAAAGGTGATCACTGCCCTGAGTCCCTTCGGGGAGATAGGCTGCTGTCTATAAGTCCAAATAAATTAAATTAAATAAATTAAATTAAATTAATCACATGACCGTGGGACACTGCAATGGTCATAAATACAAATCAGCTGCCACACATTTGAATTTTGATCACATGACTGATGCTGCAGCAGTCATAAATGTGAAAAATTGTCATGTCACTTTTTTCAATGCTGTTGTAATTTTGAGCAGACCCTAAGCGAATGGCTATAAATCAAGGACTACCTGTATAACGAATGGTAGCTGGTAAAGATACAGCTGTTTTCCTTGAGTAGCTTCTATCACTCTTTAATACTATGTGAATAGATGTCAAGTTCAGCTTAATTTTGTAGGAATCATGATCTTTTGCTTCTCTGTGTTTGCTTCCCAAAGTCCCAGATTTCCTTTAAAGTTAAATTGTTACATCTCTATTTTACAATAAATAACAGCCAGTTTCAACTAGTACAGGGGTGTTAAGCTCAATTTCATTGAGGCCCGCATCAGGGTTGTGTTTGACCTGGCGGGAGTGTGGCCAGCTCAACGTCACTCGTGTTGGGGGTGCTTGTGGTGGCTCAAGCGCTCTGCCAGAAAAAATGGGCTCCCAACCTCCATTTTTCAGCTGCAACTCTCTGCAGGCAGCCCTCCTAATCTGTTTTAGCTGGCAGAGGCACCGCGGGCTGGTCCTTCACTGTTTCCAGGCGGCCCCGCGGGCGAGATCTAAGTAACCCATGGCTAGATCCAGCCTGCAGGCCTGGAGTTTGACACCTCTGGTCTAGTGGTTATGGCTCCAGGTTACAAACCGGAAGCAGAGTTCTAGTCCCACCTTCAGGATGAAAGCTGATTGGATGACTTTGGGCCAATGACTCTCTCTCAGTGCACAATGTCAGGCTTGAGCAATAAGCTGGTTGGTCAATTCCTGTCACAACTAATGGATTAGCGCTCAGTTGGTTAGGCGGAAAAACGGGCTTAACTGTAAAATGCTAGAAAGAATCAAAAGCTGATATTTTGGGTTTGTTGTTGACACTGCTGTGTAACCTCCCTGGGACTGTTTGCCTGGCTCCTTGAGACCATTCTGTGGGAGGAGTTTGACTTTGTTTCTGCCGATGATATGGACAGGTTGCTGAGGAGGCTAAAGTCCACCACATGTTTATTGGACCCATGTCCCTCCTGGCTTGTACTGGCATCCTGGGAGGTGACGCGAGGCTGGCTTCAGGGAATTGTCAACGCTTCTTTGAG
>JAPKID020002648.1:0-13100 GCA_026931265.2 Tropidonophis doriae | reverse complement strand
GGAAGAACGAGCGGCGGACGAGTCAAAGACTCGTCCAACACCTTCGGTGGCCGGAAGCAGTCTCCTTGGATTGGTCAAGTATTATTCGGGTAGCACTGCAACATCTCTTTGTATAGACAATAATGGCAGTGGAAAAGATCCAAGGCAACCCATTCCCCAGTCTTTCAAAATAGATTTTGAATAGCTGGAGCCCAAAATAATTACTTGAAGATGTACCAAGGATTTTTGCTGTATTGTTCCCAGAAAGGGTGGAACAGATTGGTCTTCATCAAGCCAGTACTTTCCCACAATCACACATACATCCCTGCAATTCAGCTTTATTCAGACTGATTTTGCAAAGGATGCACACATGGAGCTTCAAGACTCTTTCATGGCTTACTTCACATTCTCCAACATAAATTGAACTTTCAGGCTAGCAAAATTAATACTGAACAGAGCCATTTCAAGTTGGGCATATAAACACAAAAGTTTAATGTTATGTTGCTAATTAACTTTCTTCCCTCTTCCCAATTAAATGTACATTTTGTTCTTGCTCTGAGGACTTCTTCCAGTACCTTGTACACATTGGAAAGGTGCCCTTGGCAACTACAAAATGTCACATCAATCATTTGGTTGTTTCAATAGCATCAAATCAAGTGCACAAATGAAAATTAGCACTGCAGTTCTGATTGCCTTCTCTCATGCTCTCTCTCTTATCACAAATTGTACACAAATTCATGTTACATATTCTCACTATCTTTGTTTGCCAAATGCAGTGTCTCTCCAAGCCCATTCTGCTATTTGCAAGATTTACTTCCTATTTTCCATTCTTGGTTACTTTGCAGAGATTGTTGTGAATAAAATAATAGTGCACATGTCTTGTCTTCTGCCATGGACCATCTATGCATTCCCATGGATCTTCTCAATAGTCATGTTCTCAGCTGCGCCGAATTAGCCCTTGGATGTCCTGTAGTCTATAAGAACTTTGGATAATGCTGGTAACATCTCGCTCTTCTTTTAGTGCAATCCTCAGCAGAGCAAAGTTGTACAAGTTGAAAGTCTCCTTTCCTTAAAATTTTTAAAGATCCAGGATAAGCCATTTAAAGATTTATTCATTCAGTGAAAGCTGTGGTGCTCAAGGTGTATTAACGATGCACTTGATATGTCTACTGCATTGCAAGCATTTTGATATGCAACTACCATATTCCTTCTAGTAAGAGCTAGGCTACATCAGGTTATATTTTGCTTTCTCTGTGGGTACCAATTAATGCAATACACCTGGTGGCTAACTTGTTTTAAGACTGAAGATTTCTTGGTGCTGTTTAATTAGCCAGTGTTTTGAATAATTAAGCTTTTAAAATTACTGTTACATTTTAATCTTGAGCAAAAGGCTCTCATTCTCTCTCTCTCTGCCTGTCTTTCACAGTCTCCTTAATCTCATTACTCTTGGATATCAGACCCTACTAATCATCCCAGCCATGAAATCAAAGACAATTCCAGCATTAGCCTCGGGCCAAGTTTTCACTCAAAATTAATCCTGCTAGTAAGGGGGAGGGGGAGGGAAGCTACATTAATCATAAGAAATGACTGTAGGTTCCACTTGTCTACCAATATCAAGGTGTTGGGTCTTTCAGAATAAATAGTCCCTAGGTCCCTTCATTAGTAGGATCTCGGGCATAGAATACTTTTACATGGCAACTATCATGATTTTAATCAAGATTCCACACGATATGTTAAACTAATATGTAATTTGTGGTTTCATAACGTCTTGTGAAAATAGTCTGAGCCATGCATGGGGATGCAAGGATTGGAAGAGCTTCAGTGATCAAATGTATCCATCAACTATTTAAAGTATTAAAAAGGCACCACCAGAGAAAGCAGCTGACGCTTCTTGAAAGAATCTGTCTATACCCAGAATCATATTCTACCAAATTAACAAGACTGTACTAGATTTACCACCAGTAATTTTCAATACACCCAGTTGAATTTATGCTCTAAAAACTGTGCTTGGTTAATTGCTTTATTCAGGTTTGGTGGAGAGGGGAAAATATTCTTCATGCTGTCCTACATTTGTGAGATTCTCTTATTCCACAGTCTCGAGATAATCTACCCCAAAACTTTTGATGGGCTTTGATTTTTTTTATAATTTAAGGCAAGATTCCATCAGCTGCCATTATTTTGGGATGTATATCACAAAAGTAAGTACACCCCTATGACTTAGGGATGTACCCACTTTTGTTGCCAGCAGTTTAGACATTAATAGCTGTGTGTTGTGCTATTTTGAGGGGACAGTACATTTACAATGTTATACAAGCTGTATACTCACTACTTTACATTGTAGTCAAGTGTCACATGAAAAGATATACTGAAATATTTACAAAATGTACTCACTTCTGTGATATACTGTAAATTAATGATGTTCTAAGTACAATTTAAAGTTCAGCAAATTCTGTTTTTTTTTTTTTTAAGGGCAAGTTCTATTTAATACTCCTTTCCCCCACCCTGTTTTCAAGACAGAAAAATGAATACATACAACTTCTTTGGCACTGTATGTATGTATCAGGGGTGGGTTCCTGCCACTAACCTCTTGTGCACATCATCAAGATGAAGAGCAAGAGGAGGAATTCTGGGAGTTTAACGCCACAAGTCTTAAAGCTGTCAAGTTTGAACATCCCTCAGGGTTTTTTTTCCCTAAAGGGTTAAGGGTGCAAGGGTCTTGTAACTTGACAGCTTTAAGACTTGCGTGTTTCAAATGCCAGAGTTTCTGAGCCAACATTTTGGTTGCTATTGTTAAGTTTATTAACAGTTTATTATTTATTAAGTTTATTATTGTTAAGAGCATTGTTAAGTGAGTTTCACCACATTCTACAAGTTGGCCACACCCACCCAGTCACATGACTGCCAAGCCACTCCCACCCGGTTGCATGGCCAGCAAGCCACTCCCACAAAGCAGGCCACACCTACAGAAGGGGTTCTAAAAAAATTTGAAACTCGCCACTGGACTACACATAAAATTAAAATGTATACTATATATTGATATTATATGTTTTATTGCTATAGGGTACTTTTGAGAGAGGTTTAGAGTTGCATGCCAAAATTACAGTGTTTGCAGAAGGTTGTCACGGTCATCTTGCAAAACAATTGTACAACACATATAATCTGAGGGAGAATTGTGAACCCCAGACTTACGGCATTGGACTTAAAGAGGTATGCTATATTTTATACCTGTAACCATAATTCTTGTTCTATTAATCTTGCAGATGTTTAATACATAAGGAAGTATTTTTCTTTAGGTGAAATTGTTTAGTACTTTGCTAGTTCAAGATGATATTGCAATACATGATAATAACATCCATATTTCCTATTTGCACATTTCCTACTTCCTACCACTTGCACATTTACCAAATTCCTGTAATCTTATTTGGTAGCTCAGTTATTCAATCAGAATTATAAAGTGAATATATACATTATTGTGGTTTCAAATACAGAGCTTTTATTTAAAATTTTATAAAGTTCAAGCTGTTGGGATTTTTTTTTCATTAATCTCAATTCTTAATTATGCAAAATCATCAGTGGTGTTCTTTTGAGTAATCTACTTATCAGTATATTATGAATTTACATAATTTTGATATTCTAGCTGTGGCTTATTGATGAAAATAAATGGAAACCAGGAAAAGTGGAGCACACTGTTGGCTGGCCTTTAGACAGACATACATATGGAGGATCATTTCTTTATCATCTAAATGAGGGTGAACCGTTAGTAGCTGTTGGATTTGTAGTAAGTATTCTATATTTATTGTAAGTTCATGTCTAAGTAAAAATAGGTTCTTTGCATACCGAAACGAGGTTCTACAAAAAGCATTTGGGTCTGTAATGCACAACTCATTTTATTCAGTATTATGCTTTAAATATATTTAACTGCCTGACTCATCATTGCTCAGTGTAGATGTTTATTACGTGAGGAAATATTTTTTCTTCAATGAAACTTCAGTTCCAAGGTACATCTTTCATTTTAAGCATTTCAGTTGGTTGTTTCTAAATTAGGGACCATGGTTTACACATCAGATGTCTGTTACTGTAGCATGGCAAATAGACATCAACCAGTCACTGTTACCATGATGATATGGTTCCCACAACACACTTAACGCGCTTAAGACAACGTAGTGTGGGTTTAGGTTTAGTTATTGAGATTTGTAAACCATGCCTTAATATGCTGTTTAAACACTTTATTTCCCTTCATAAAAGTTTTTTTTCTCTTTTGAATACCATTTTATATATTCATACATTTCAGTGCAGTTGGCTTCCTTCTCATTCTTCCTATATTTTTATATTGTAAAAATATATTGCATGTTAAATTATATTCATCGTAATCTACTTTGCAGTATTGAAACGTCTTAAATTGAAAAAAAACTTAAAATAAGTTAACATAAATTTTGAAAAGTGATCAGAAATACAAGACTCAGCTTGTCCTTGAAATCAGCTGCATGAGAGATGTTGATGGATGATCCATTAAATCTGATACTTGTTTTTCAGCGACTAAATTCATGGTAAATTATGCATCACGGGGTCATTATATGTCAACTTGTATTACTTACCAAAAGAATAGGTCAATGTGAGAATCACAATAAATTATTCTACTGCTACAAAATGTAACTTTGCTCCCCTCCGGGGAGATGGGCACGGCTTAAAAATCGAATAAACCTAAACCAAAGTGAGGTGCGCATATTCATCAATTAATACAAGGATGTGTTCAAGTAAGTTTTTTGAGTGAAACAAGTTTATTTTAGATTTTACTTGCATGTCTTTGTAGGTTGGTTTAGATTATCAAAATCCTTTTTTGAGCCCGTTTAAGGAATTCCAGAGGTGGAAGCATCACCCTAGTATTCAACCTACCTTTGAAGGAGGAAAGAGGATTGCTTATGGTGCCCGAGCTCTTAATGAAGGAGGTTATCAGGTAATCGCTATCCAAGGTTACTTTCTTGGGCTTGGGTGGTGGGTAGGAAAACAAACTTGGTAATAGGCTAATTGATCAAGATGTTGCAAAATTCTCTTAATAGGATGTGCTTTTTCCATATTTAGTCCATACCCAAACTTACATTTCCTGGTGGAGTTCTTATTGGATGTAGCCCAGGTTTCATGAATGTTCCCAAGATTAAAGGTACACACACCGCTATGAAAAGTGGAATGCTGGCTTCAGAAGCCATTTTCAATCAACTAATCAACGAAAACCTCCAGTCAAAAACCATAGGTAAGAGGGATATGATGAGAATATATATTTGCTTTTGGCAATTCAGGAAAGTCTGTAGTTAGCACTAGCTTAACGCTTTAACCTGTGTCATCCTGCAGTTGTGTAGAATTTAGGCAGGGCACTTAAAAGCAAATAAATTCAGAGTACACCCCATGTAAGTTTTTTTTCCTTTTAAACATACGTGAGCGTACCAATATTTTCAAGACCCTGGGCTTTTGGATGCTGTTGCTAAATGCTAGGTCAGTCCATCATAGTCAGGATCACTATCCCAAGGAGCTTAGGCAAGGAGCTGCCTACGTTCCTTGACTCCATGAGCAGGTTGGTATTGGCGTTCTCCAGGATGACAGACCCAGGGGACTTCAATCTGCCTTTTCTAGAGAGGTAGCTCAGGAGTTCATTGCATACCTGCCCCATGTTACATTAGCATGACCCTAATCTTTTTCCAATGTCCATTGTAGTTTAAATTTTCATTTTCCCAGGGTAAAAACAGTTTTAACGTGAAAAAGTTGATCTCCATGAAAAAGAAAGAAAAAAAATTGCAAAGCCTTTTAATAATTAGTTGTTTATTCCTAGGCCTTCACGTGCCTGAATATGAAGAAAACCTGAAAAAATCATGGGTGTGGAAAGAGATTTATGGGGTCAGGAATATTCGCCCCTCCTGTCACGGAATCTTGGGTGTATATGGAGGAATGATTTACACTGGTATTTTCTATTGGGTACTAAGAGGACTTGAACCTTGGACTCTAAAGCATGGCGGTAAATTTGTTTTTCGACATACAAGTTGACAACTTCTTTCAAAACTTTTTTTTTTTTTAAACTAATGAATTGTGCTCATATAAGTGTTTGGTTTTGACCATCATGTTCCATATAGTCTGTGATTCTTTAAACCACTTATGATTCATACAGAGGGCATAAATATTAGAAGGATGGTGTCTTTGTATTTCTCCCAGTGCAGTCGTCTGCAAAGTTGCCTCTTTTAAGACTGGTGGACTGGCTGGGGGATTCTGGGAGTTGAAGTCCACCAGTCTTAAAAGAGCCAACTTTGCAGATCCCTGTAACCTAGTGCAATGACTGGCAATCATTGAGAAATCTCCTTGTCATGAACTTTGCATAGTTGTATCTCAAAAGACATCCATGCTTATAATAATCATCATACTATGTGATGAAAAGTTGTTAATGATTAGCATAAATAGAACCTGGTTATTTTAATTTGGCAACGCTTTAATTATTACGTTTAGCATGATATGCAAAGGCAGCCAATGCTAAACATAATAATTTACAAAACTGCATATGAAGCCTGAGAAAGAATCGGCTCCAGGTTTTCTTTCCCTACGTGGTTGTGCATGGGAGGGTAGAGAACATAAACATTTGCCCATGTTTTACTGTGAGTAAAATCAAGCTGTCTTGGCTTCTTAAATGTACTATGATGCTAGAAAGAAGAAAGCTACCAGATGGTTGTCAAAATGACACTTCTGGGTATAACTAGGGCAGCCTGTTTTCTACAGTTACATGCCATATCAATGTTCCAAAGGAGTGTGGCAGTTGTTGTGTAGAAGAAAAATACTTCTAAATTGTTTATTGCTTTATGAATATCTAGTCCTGTTTTCTAAATGCAACCCCGCCCCCAAGTTTTCATAGGACGTTTCCCCAAATTTGCATTAACCAATTTCATTGTAATTTTATTACAATATTATTACAATGACAATAAAGATTATTATTACTACTATGTAATGGTAATGGGATTTGGGCAAAGAGATACTCCCTAGGACCGTGAAGGCGAACCCAGGGCACGTGTGCCACAGGTGGCACGCAGAGCCATATTAGCGGGCACGCGAGCTGTTGCCCTAGCTGATTTTCGGCTGACCCGCCCACGCTGCCCTTCCCTTCTCAGGAGTCTCCACGCAATGCCAGGTAAGCACAGGCTCGTGCAGAGGCCCTGGGAGGGCGTTTTCAGTCTCCGGAGGGCCTCTGGGGCAGGGAAAATGGACCTACCAGGCCCACAAGAAGTCGGTAAACGAAACATTTCCAGCCTCTGGGGGGCGGGGGAGGCCGTTTTTGCCCTGCCCAGGCTCCCCAAAAGCCATGGGCGGATGCAAGGGGCAGCAGGGAGGGGTGTTACACATGCATGCACGGGAGTGGTGGTGATTAAATTATTGGTTTAGGCACACGTGGATGCAAGATAACATGCGCATGCGTGCTTTTGGCACCCGAGGCGAAAAAGGTTCTCCATCACTGCCTTAGGAACAGCTGCTGGGTGGGGCAAGAGGCTCAGAACAGACCCTCCCTGGTTTTTCTGGCTATAAAGGAGATGGTGGAATAGTATTTTCAGCAGTTCAAGATTCTGCTAACGTAGCTTTACAATAAAGTCGAATTCGCTTAGCTGGTTGTTTTTCAAGTCTAGTCTAGCTAGTAAAGCTGACGACAATCTTGCAACTTAATTAGCAATTAGTACAGAAACCTGAGCCACATTTGTGGTAATCAAAAAGATACTGCTTATGCATTTGGTTTTTTGGTTTTTTTAGCCCAATGCAATCAGAAGTCTGGGAGCTGAAGTCCTTCAGACTTAAAGTTGCAAAGGTTGGGGACCCCTGCTTTATAGTGTGGAATATCTCAAGTATGCCAAGTGTTCAAAGACAACAAAGCTATTTAAAATGGCATTTCTTTCAGCTCCCTAAATGCTTTTTTTAGACTGCCACCAATGCGTGCTACATTTTTTCAGTTCTTTTTACCAGTTTTTTTCCCCCATGTTGTTATTATTTCAGGAACAGATGCAAAACAGCTAAAGCCAGCCAAAGATTGTACACCGATTGAATATCCAAAACCCGATGGAAAAGTCAGTTTTGATTTGCTTTCATCAGTAGCTTTGAGTGGTACAAATCATGAACACGACCAGCCTGCTCATTTAACTTTGAAAGACGACAGCATTCCTGTCAACCATAACCTAGCTATATACGATGGACCTGAGCAGCGATTCTGCCCAGCAGGTAAATGCCAATTTTGGGAGAAGCAAAGGATTTAAACAGATAACTTCACTCTACTTTCTAATTGTCCTGATTTTTTCCCCCTCATTGATGAGAAGTTTTCTGATTGAGTTCTATGGTCTCTTGAACTAAAATTACATTTTTATTTTTCAGGAGTTTATGAATACGTTCCTGTGGAAAGTGGAGAAGGATTGCGATTACAGATAAATGCTCAGAACTGTGTCCATTGTAAGACATGTGATATTAAAGATCCCAGCCAGAATATTAACTGGGTTGTACCAGAAGGTGGAGGAGGACCAGCTTATAACGGAATGTAATTTAAATCCATTTTTTAAAATATGTGGCCAATGCTACAAAACGATACAGCTTGGGATGTGTTATGGGGGGTCTAAGGAGCGCACTCCCTGCGAAGGCTAGAGAAATCAACAGGCCACAGGTCCTCAGATCATGCTCCAGTGCTAAAGCTCAGCAGCAAAATGGATCTTGGATGATCTTTAATATTTCGTTCAAATATAAAGATGGATATTCAATTTCAACCTTTTCTATAAATTAAAATCCTACCTCTCTCCCCCACCTCCAAAATCAAAGCAAAGAAATCACTATTCAACCTGTGGCGTTTATCATCAGTGGACACTTCTTAGAGGTCAAAGTGCTTTAAAGTGTTACGCTAACCAGGCTGAATAGAACTGGACGTGTCGGTTTTGAGATTAATGCAGCCTGAATGTGTTGGTGCCTTAATTAGTATATAGACAAGCATCATTTGAATGTATTTTTTCTATTCAGAGAATAGCTGGTAAGACGAGTTTGAATACATCCTGATCTAATTTTATTCTGATTATTCTATATGTTGCCATATTAATAATGGTTGTAATCCAGGATACGGGGTATTTATAAAATCTGTAACTATTATATTTCTCCTGATGGCTCAGTTTCAAGGCAAATACAACTTTCAAGACTAATCTGGATAATATTTCAGTTATTTTACAAAAAAAAAACCCACCAAATAGAGCAACACTACTCTGGTATGAATTCATTTTGTGATAATAAAATGTAATAAAAGTATTCTCTATTTGAGTTAGAAATTTTGTTTATTCAGCTTCTGTAACAAATTCCGCTTTGCAATCATAATGAAAGTTACTAGAAGAATTGAAGGGAGACAAACAATCTGGAACCTGTAAAATGGTCGTCATGTCACTGAAGTTAACATGCTCTTTGCAGCATCATTCTGATGTTTCATTTTGTACCTTTTTATGTTTTAAGCTAAAATACAACCACAAGTGTTTTTATGCTGAGCTTAACAGGTTTTTTAGAGTGTTATTTTTAAATCCAAAATGTAAGTCTATAAAATAGTATGACAGTCTTGAAACACACGATAGATGTAAGCATGCTGCCATAATGACTCACAATGCCTCTTTCTGTGCAAATAGAGAAAAACTGTATTCATGCAAACATTTTTGCATATGCTGCCCTCTCTTTTTCTTTCTCATTTTTAATTTTCTGCTTGACTTTCTGTACTTCCATTTGGATGGCTGCGGATGTAAAAAAAAAAGAAAAAAGTAAGATCACACATTTAATGTCACTGTGAATGTGTATATACGACATGTTTTTTTCCCCATAAGCAATAGACTAAGAATGCAAATATGCAGAAAATTGTGTTACCTCAGCCTTTGTCTAAGGAAAACATGTTTATAAATCGTGGTTCTACATGCTGATTCAAAACCATACAAGATACATTACAATTTACAATCTACAGTTCAAAATGCCACAGTATAGAAGCAGGGAATAATAGCAAAGAGAGTTCTGGATAGTCTAGCACAGGGGTAGTCAACCTTTTTATACCTACCGCCCACTTTTGCATCTCTGTTAGTAGGAAAATTTTCTAACCGCCCACCGGTTCCACAGTCATGGGGATTTTATGAAAACCTAATGAAAATGTTTTCAAATAATGCTATGAATTTTTTTTAAGTCAATTATTTTTTTCTTAAAAAAGGAAAGTGCTTCAGTATTGGACAAAACCCGTACTGCCCACCATGAAAGCTGGAACGCCCACAAGTGGGAGGGAGGGACCAGGTTGACGACCACTGGTCTAGCATATGCATTCCATATCTTTCCCTGGCCTCTTGCATCACCACTGAGATGCTGTCTTAAGTATCCTAGGTGTTTTTAGTCATCAATAGCAATAGGTCAATTCATCACTGAAGACAATCTGATAGTGTTACCTTTATCCTGAGGTGCTATGTCTTGAGCCTTGTGAAGCTCAACCTGTGAAGTTAAATAAAATAATTAAGCAATATGTAAATGGGAGAGCCAAACGGTATGGTAATTAAAGTGTTGGTCTGGAAATAGGAAGACCGAGTTTTAATCCCGCCAGTCACTTTCTCTCAGCTCAATCTACTTCACAGTAGATTGTTGTAGGAAAAAATAAGAGTAGGAAAGAGTAGCAGGTATGTTTTCTACCTTGAGTTACATATAAAGTAATAAAGGGATTTTAAAAACGTTAAAAATATATTCATTGCAATATTAATGAGAAACGTGTTTATGCTTACCAATGCCTTATTGTAATCTTTCGTTCCTTCCCAAGCTTGGGCCTTTCTATAAAGTGCTTTAGTATTTGTGGGATCTATGGCCAGAGCCTATCAAGTGAGAATATTAGTTAAAATATTTTCTGCCAATAAAATCCATTTCTAGCTATTAAGACTTGATTCAGGTGTTTGATGCAAACAAATTCTAGAAGGTCTATAGTCTGGATGGTAATCCATAGTCAATTGGATTCAATCAATTCAGACTAATGGAAAATGAAATCTAAAGCACCTAGAAAGAAGTCTAATTCGCTAACATCCACCATCTGTATACTAAAACTCCCGATTTTCTGGACACCCATTAAACAAACTGGGATATAACAGATTAAATGGTAGACCCCAGGTCCACTGTTTCTGAAGCATCAATTTACATTATTGGTGTAATGACATAATTGATGTTTTTCTAACAACTGTTTAAACGGACATAAATTACAAAACTATAAAAATGTCAATTGCATATATCTGAAGTTACGACATTAGTAATTAACAAGATTCCCTATGCTAAAAGTAATCAATTTGGGGTTTAATTATTCTGGACATAGATACATTTAATGGATTCTGGTTTACTAGAGTTCAGACACAGCAGACAAAATCTGTATGCTGTACAGTAAGCCTTTGTGCAGATTTAAATTCTTATTTGCTACTTTGTCCATGTATAAAATGTATAAAGTCCCATTCATAATAATACACATGTGTAAACTTTCATTTGGATATAATAAATACTCTGCTCAGGAGACAAACGTTCTACCCCATCACTCCTAAATTGATGCTTAAGGAACTATCGATTATTTACATAAGGTTTTTTTTATTATAAATAACTACAGGCAAAAACCTAAGATTATAATCTCAATTTTTAAATATGTGGTGCGAACACTTGGATAAGATACGAGGGTATGCAGCAATGTAGATTCAAAGAGGAAAAACTGACTGGAACTATGAATATGACACACCTGCCAGGAGCTCCTCTAAAAAGCAGTATATATTCCTGGCCTTTGGCAGCAACAGTCATATAATACCAAGAAAAGATGGCAGTGATTTGAAGATGTGACTCCTATATGATGGCAGAGACAGATATGGATGCTCTGCACTGATTTGACTTTGCTATAAAACAGCCTTGATGCAACATGGATAATGCTTAAATTTGATACATTATTTTAAGAGATTTGTGGCTTCATGGAAAGCTACAGAACTTTCCTTGTGGCAAAATATTTACCTTAGCACAGTTTTCAATTGCATCCTGCCACTCCAATAATTTCAGTTTACATGCAGCAGTGTTAAGATAACACGTTAGTGCTACTGAATTCAGCTTTGCACTTCCTTCCTCTGCCACAGCTTTTGAAGCGTCAATGTACCTGTATAAAATAAGATGGGGATTTTACAACACAGGAGTCCTCGTTTAGCAACTACCTTGGATGTGACCATTCACTCATACAACAGCAAGAAATTGTAGTAGAAAAAGGATATATACATTTTCTGACCAACACGTACACTTAATAGCAATCTTTACAATGTCCCTCTTGTGACCATTTTGTCGGGATATATTGTAGCTAAAACGACTCCCTGCACAACTAATTTATCAACTAGCAATACTGAATCAGTAATTTGCAAATTAAACCAGATTTAATCACTACACACAGATAGTCCTTAATTTACATAGGTCATTTGGGGACCGAAGTTAAAACAGTACTGAAAAAAGTGACATGACTTTTCAAAATGACAAACACTGCAGCCTTCACATGGTCGCAATCCAGACACTTTGCAACGTATTTATGACGGTTTTAGTGTCCTGGGGTCATGTGATCAGGCTTGGAGACCTTCTGGCAAACAAAACCAATGGGCAAGCCAGATTAACTCAATAGCAACTTTAGTGATTTTCTTAACAACTGTTAAGAACAAATTGCCAAATGTTTAACAAATGTTTCGCTTAGCAACAGAAATTTTGCAATTTCTGCAAAATTAACAAATGTTTCGCTTAGCAACAGAAATTTTGGATTCAATTTTGGTGGTACGTTGAAGACTACCTGTGTTATATTAAACAATATGCTTGCACAACGTCCTGTGCATTCAGCTAGTAAATATGTGCCCTGTTATTTTAGCCCACATCCTGTATTTCCCAGTTGACAACTAAAGCATAGTTAGCATGGGACGGAATGGCATTTGAAATCAGTAACTTTAAACATGAGCTAGTATTAACTGGGAATGTTTGGTACTCGAGATCAGAGGTCTCCAACCTTTGCAACTTTAAGTCTAAAGGACTTCAACTCCTAGCTCTTCTGGGAGCTGAAGTCCTTCAGACTTAAAGTTGCAAAGGTT
>JAPKID020002647.1:0-13101 GCA_026931265.2 Tropidonophis doriae | reverse complement strand
CTCCCCCTTCCCCTTCCTCTCTTTTTGTATCTCTCCCACTCTCCCTCTCTCTGTCTCTCTCTCACACACACACACTGATGAGAATGCCAATAAAATCCTAGCAAAATGGACCTAGGAAAAGCTTTTCTCTCCCACTCAAAGGACCGAGACACTACTGCAGTCAGAAGCTGTCTAGTTCGTTCAGGACTGCTTGTGGCAAGAAAAATACAGAACTCGTTTTTCACAAGGGAAAAGTTAGTTGTTTGAGCTGTTACAGTTAATAACTGTCGCTCCCCTGAGAAACAAGGCAGCAACACCAGCTCAGTGTTTGTTTCACCTTGAAATTGGAAGACTCCGTTTTCTTCCCTTTGACAAATGATGTCCAATCTATCCTTATTATGGAGAAACCAAAATATGAAGCGCATTGGCACAGGCTTAGAAAGCCAGGGTTACATCTTATATTTCTGGCTGAAACAAATGGATTTAACTTTGCCCAAGTCACAGAGGCAGCTTATTCTCTTACTTGCTTAGAGCCACTGACTATGAGTTTGTTGTCATGGTTTCTACTTTATTTTACTTTATTTTGTTTGTACTCTGTTTACCTGGTAATTCAAGCAGGTTTGCTGCTCCAAACATCTGTGTTGCACAAAACTATTAAACTGTTCTATGTTTCATCTAAAATATGGCCTTACATTGTTTAATACTCATAGTACTCATGTTTTCTTCTTCCATGTTGAACTCATTTGGATACTAAGAGAACTGTGCTTGACTCTCTCTCCCCATCTGGAAATTTCAAGCAACAGCAATTAAACATAGTTGTATACATGAAGATGATGTTAATTTATGGTAGATCAGTGGACAAAAGAATATTGGGTTCAGGTATGCACAAGCTGTACCACATGGAAAGAAGCCAAGATAATGCATGTCTATGTGTGTTTGGCCTGTGTAATCAGAGGTTGGTAATGTTGGTGTAGGGACCAGAGACCATGTCTGTGGATGGATGGAGGGCTGCTATGTCCCTTTCGTTTGCACAAATACACTGACATTTAGAAGGGCTCATCTGGGAAAACCATAGAGAGGCATGGCCAGAGGGAAAAAGTAAGACAAGTTCTGCAGTCTTAGGGTGCCTCTTGTGGTTGAGGAAAGAAATGCTTACAGAGGAAGGATGCCAGCTCTTTGAGGTAATCCAGTCAAGAAGCAATTACAAGTACCATACCAACATTACCTTTATGGCAAGGTTACGATACTAGAATCTTGCAAGTGTAAAAGCATTTCTCTCTTCCTTTACTTTTACTTTCCAGAAAACTAAGGAGGGTCCCTTTTAAAATGTTTCCCAGATTCCTTTTCCTTTTGTGGGTTGAGATACCTTTTGCATGATGATTGTCTAGTCTGTGGCTCTTCCTTTTATCTTTCAATTTTGTCCCCACTTAACCTTACAGATGAGGAAAAGACATCAAGAGAGCTGAGCTACAATGAGCCAGATGGATATGACATATGTTATATTTCTGGGGCTACAGTCCAAATCATTTCAGGTGGTAGGTCAGATATAGCTTGCAGGCCCTTGATTGCTGATCCTTTGTGCATATGAGACATAGGTTGGGTTTCTATTGAAAGTTACAAGTGAACAAATAATCTGTTTGATGGAAATAAGTCTAACCCTTCACTCATTTAAAACTTGTATTAGACTGATCCAAGATTACAAAATGCTCTGTAAACGTTCAAGTGTTCAAGAAATCTTTATCAGACAAGATTCTTTTAAATAAAATGAAAGTTATTGAGATAGGAAAGGAAGAATTCTAGCATATCTGGGAAAGGTGACACCCAAGTGAGCATATCTTCAGTCTTAGATGGAAGGCATATGAAAGAGGATTGCAGATATGTAAATTAATCCAGTTACACTCAGGTACTAGGATGGAAAAATAAGGTTTCCTTATTAAGATTGTAGCAGAGCTGTATAGGTAATACATTCATCAAATCAGAGTATTAGTAATCAATAATACAATGAATTTAAAATTTCAGTGACTGATAGCTCAGATGAAATGGATGAAACTAAATAAGTTGCTAAAAGAACCATGCCAAAGTTGTCATTTAGATTTTGGGTAGATACCTTGAACTGCCAATTCCTTGATATGTTTTAAGTCTTCTTGCCAGAAGATGATACTGAAGAAACTTAATATTCCACAGTCCAGATGAGACACTGTGGTTTTGTTTCCACAATACGCTTAACCTAGTCAGATTTCTTTTCTAGTAGCTCTCGCAAGCAGATCATCAGACTAAGTGGGTCAAAGATCACCACTTTTGAAATATAGAGAAGCATACTGCCACATCTTAGTGACCTCACCAGTTTTCCATTAATTAGATTGGCAGCAGAAGATATAATTTAGCCCCTCTACCAAATACTGGGGATGGAAGGGGGATGGATTCCAGAAATTTAGAATGATACCAGAAAGGAAATTGCACCATTTCTTGATCAAAATTCAGGAAGGAAGAACATTGCATTGATGCCTTCCACTTCAACATGTTCTTTTTGTGAAGAAAGAAGAAATGGTTCTAGCTATGTGGACACTAGAGGGACTTCAGTGTAAACACACCTTCAAAATGTGAAGGAAAATCAGGGGATAAATTCAACAAAATATTCTCCAGGTTCTATGTCATGTGAAATACATCATTTTATTCTGAGAGCTAAATTGCAAATATGATTTCCACACCAGTAGAGGGCAATCCTAGCTTTATTTTCTAATCCCGGTCTGACAGCACTCAAAATAAATTGCTGTGATAGTAGAACAAGCACTGCTCTTAATGTTATTGGTCAAAGGAATTGTCACTTGGTTACGCAGGATTGAGGATGGATGAAACAGCCCCTTTGTGATAACAAGGACAAGGTGGATTGTCACTCACGTTGGATTTGGGGATAATTACCGCTGATGATTTCAAAATCTATTTTGGAATGGGAAGAAATGAAAACTCAAATAAAAATTCATACAGAAATCATGGCTTAGCATGAGAATATGGGATAAAATTATATCCTGTTCCATGCGATGTTGCTGTTAAAAAATAATTTACCAGGAATAATTAGATTTTCCTGTTTTTCTCAAAATACAGGTAGCCCTCGATTTAGAACCACAATTGAACCCAAAATTTCTGTTCCTAAGTGAGACATTTATTAAGTGAATTTTGCCCCATTTTATGACCTTTCTAGACACAGTTGTTAAGTGAATCCCTACAGCTGGTAAGTTAAGAACACAGTTGTTAAATGAATCTTGCTTCCCCATTGACTTTGCTTGTCAGAGGTCCCAAAAAGGGATCATATGACTGTAACCATCATAAATATGAGTCAGTTGCCACATTTCTGAATTTTGATCACATGACCCCATCACAGGGGATACTGCAATGGTTGTAAGTATGGAATTTTTTTTCAGTGGTGTTGTAATTTTGAAAGGTCACTAAATGAACTGTTGTAAATTGGGGACTACCTGTAATGCCATAATAAGGAAAATATTAGAACCCAAACCTAAATAATCAAAAAATGCTGCTTGGCTTTTGATTGGAATGAGTGAGTAATCATTAGAGTTAGATATATTGATATCAAATGAAGTGTATTTGCTGAAGAATCAGCAAAAACCTATTTTAAAAATGTAAAATTACTGGATAAATTTCATGGATTTTATGGCTAAATCATGAAATTACTTTTGCTTTCTCCCATTTTTCATTTTAAAAATATGCAATTCTTGTCTTCATGCATATGAAGTCATCTGATTAATCTTTGATAAGGTTTTGTTTTATTTTGTTTTAATTACAGTTACACATTTATACACTTATCCTGTCCTGGTGCATTCCCCTGATATTGCTCTTTCCAGCTGAGTAAACACTATTCACACCTGTTGTGAAGTTTACAAAAGTTTTGGAACGTATTCTGTAAACGAAAAGTGAATGTTGTTCTAGAATGGAATGCAGTAAAGACTGCTTTACTTACTTTTTGGTTTTCAACATTAATTAACAATTTGGCTATAGTTGATTCTCTTATGGTAAGTAAACTGAACTGGCTATGGAAACCTAGTTGAACGGTTGATTCAAATGCTGCTATTAATATTTAAAGAATATTGCATCAGTCTTCTAGTTCAAAGTCACTGGCAGCATCTTAATTCTACATTTTTCATAGGATGGTTTAGAATTACCTTGAAAGGCAAAAGGTTATGGATTGAATGCATGCTGTACAGTTACCTGAATAAACAGGTACGTTTAGGTAACATTTCCCTTTATAGTCACCTTTTATGAAATCACAGAATTGGATTAAAATTATTTGCTGTTATGTTTACCTAATATTTTAGTGAGCATCTGTAATTTTGCCCTTTATAGTAAGATCTACATCAGAAGCCGTGCCAAGCACTTAGAGCTACAATTCATTTAAAATATCATTTATACTCTTGACTATTTCCACTATTATATTTTAATTTATTTTCAAGTTATTTCATTGCACTTTATTTTAATTTTTTTTATTTATAGGCTTTTGGTATATGCATTTCTTGGGGCGCGATGGCTCAGCGGTGAAAAACATTGAGGTTGTCAGCTGGAAAGACCTTAATGCATTGTAACAGGGTGACTTCCAACTACTTGGCCCAGATCCTGCCCCACTAACAGCAGTGCCAAAGTATGCAAATGCAAGTAGATGAATAGGTACCACTTTGGTGGGATGGAAACAGGGTTCCATGCATCTTGGCATAGTCATGCTGGCCACGTCATCACAGAAGTGTCTTCAGACAATGCTGGATCCTTTGGCTAAAAAAATGGGGATATCTGCATATCAACCTGTTTAATAGCTATTTTATTTTGGGTAGGGAGAAGACTATAATAAAGATTCCCTAAGCCTGTTCTGTTTAAGGAAATTAGATTGTCTCATATGTGTGCAGTTTCTAAATTAGTTATGGTTCGATATTAAAGAACCCGACATTAATTCGCCTATATGTAAATACAGGATCTTCTCAAATGTTGCTGATTCATTCACTTAACTTATTATCAACATGGAAAGGTTTCACTTAAGATTCGTCCAGAATTACGGTATGTATTGTATTCTATTACATCCTGAAATGAGAAAAAGAAAGTTCCTTATAATAAAACAGGGAAAGAGAGATGATGAAGAACAATATGGAAACGATCCAGAGTCATAAAATAATTCAGTTTCTTTATCATTTCTTTTTAAAATGATGACATTTTAATAACACTTTGAAGAGATTAAGCAATGGATCTAATGAAACATTATGTCAAGGAAACACGATAAAACTCAGAATGACCCAAATACTTAATCCAGGGGTATTTTAATAGTTTGGCTCGTGTTTTTAATACCTCAAGTTTTGATATTACCATTCTCTAAATGTGATCATATATAGAGTACAATAATAGTTTACACAATTTCTCATATTCATTCTTTCATTTTCTTATTTTTATAACAATTCATTCATCTATTCTTTGAAAAATCAATGTATATTTTATACACCTACACACACACACACACACACACACACACAGTATATATAATATGTTGTCTTTTTTTCTGGATTTATGCATAAAACGTATTCTGTTAATATTACTATTCCAGCATATTTGGGGCAGAATTACTTTCTGTATAAGCTGGATATAATAATCATGTTATATCTTTTTTAGCTCTATTAATGTCTGGACCTGTTTTCATGCTCCATTTTCATACCCAGACTTCCATACTTGAGGTTCATTCAATTTATAAAGTCAGTATCTTTAATAAAGAATATTGCTGTTTGAAAAGATGATGAACTGGAGTTCAGAAGAGAACTGTGTTGGTTAGTTAGGTCTTCTATCTTTTTTCCTTTTTCTGCAGCCAATATGTATAGAAAGTGCCAAAACAATTTGGTGAGCTCCTAATAACACAACCTTGCTTATTGATTACCGTATGCCATCAACTCTGCATTGACTTTGAGTGACCACTAAGTAGATTTTTTTCAGCAGAATCTTAACCTGCTTCTTAATCTTCCCATGGATCATTGTTTGCTACTGTAACTGAGGCCATCCATCTTGCTGCTGATCATCCTATTCTCTCTCCTTCCCCTTCTTCTGTCAACCCCAGAGTATTGTCCAGAAAACTAGATCATCACATAGTCTTCTGGAGGATTGGCAGTTGAGTGTGATCATTTGTGCCTCAAGTGACAACTCTTGTCTGATCCATTTTTCCTTTTGTTTTATGTTCTTGGTTGTCCATGGTATCCTCAAGTATCTTCTCCAATACCAAAGCTTCAATACTTTCTATCCTGCATCTCCAAAATCCAAAAATCTCCTTATTCCTTAATAATTGAACACAGGGAAATACTGTTTTAATTTAAATGTTACCTAAAAAGCATCAGCTTACATCTTCTTCTGACATGGATTTTCTTAGTCAGACCTGAATTTAAGGCATATGTTCAAGAATGTATCCAGGGTTGACTCATAAAATTTATGAAATAATAACTGAAAATCTCTAAATCTGCTCATGTATCCAAACCACCCCACACTGAGTAATCATATATACCAGTGACAGCTAACCTTTTTCAGACCAAGTGGCCAAACCCCCAAGATGCAATGAACACACGACCCCCGCGCATGCAACCCTTTCCACCCCCGTACATGCATGCACGGCCCTGCTGTATGCATGCTCCCCACACACAACCCCTGCATGCATGTGCGGCCGACCACATAGCCCCCACTCCGCAGTGCATGTGCATACAGCCTTCCCACATGTGCCCACCCTCCGCACATGTGCAGCAGAGACCCTATGACCAGCTGGTCAGTGGGAGGGGCGTGCGCATGTGTGGCAGAGCTGAACTGGGGTCATGGCTTGCATGCCCACAGAGAGGGCATGCCATAAGTTCGCCATCACGGATATATACTCTATCAGTGTTCTCAAG
Source organism: Tropidonophis doriae (assembly GCA_026931265.2). Lineage (NCBI taxonomy): Eukaryota > Metazoa > Chordata > Lepidosauria > Squamata > Natricidae > Tropidonophis > Tropidonophis doriae. The sequence continues at coordinate 6,214 of JAPKID020002647.1, read as the reverse complement.
AGTGCTTGCTTTAAAAAAAAAAAAATTTAAACCAAAACCACTAATACAGTTAAAAAGCACAAAAGCTGCTTACCAGATGAAGTTATAGAAACCTTGCTACTCTGCTTTCTAGTTTAAGTCTGTAGACGTTTCTGATTACAGTTTTGTGACCAGGTTAAGGCTGTAGCAGGATAAAAGTGCCCGCTGGAAAAAAAAAGGAAATCAATTGATACGACTTGAGATTCAAGTCTTAAATGGTGTCTGTCACTTGTATGGACAAAGAGCAAGGATGTTTGCAGTCCGGACTGGTGGGATAATGAAGAAAAAGAATCCAGAATTAAAGAAGCAACAGAACCTTGAAAAGCTTTTCTTAGAAAAGGAGAACAGACACAGTATTTATGGGCAGATGAAACAAAAGTCCAGAATGCTGTCCCTTTTGCACCAACTGGAAATGAACTGGTACCTAAAAATCTGTGAATTATCCTATGAATATACGGTAGCTCACACCAGTGGCATGCCTTACAGGTAAGCTCTTGAAGGATGTGCCTTGAAAAAAACAAATATTTGCAGTGATGATTTTGGAATCCACAAGTGAACCATAGCTGTTATGCTCTGTGATTATGCTGTGATAGCTGATCAAAGTATATTTTGTTTTGTTTGAAGATTAATTACATTAGCTAACTCTGTAATGTTGGCCGCATGTCTTATCAGCTTTGTTGTCACAAATTGGCTTGGGGTTGTGGGATTATGAATGACTGAGACTTTGATCCATCACAAAATTTCTGAGATTCAAGCCCCACTGAACTCAATAAATGTTACCTCTTGACTAGGATTGCACTGTTAGTCACAAAGCACTGTAATTCAGCTGGAATATTCAGTCAATATGAGCATTTGGGTTTATTTGTTTTCTGGGAACAGACGTTTTGTTCTAATTGCTGTAATGACGAAAAGAGGATGCTTTTAACAAAGTATTTTCTCCCCTTTGGAACAATTTCATGCAGTTCAACATTAACTAGTCAATATTAATGTCATAATTTGAGACAAACATTTCAATTAGAACAAATTCAATTAGGCTTTTTCTTAGCAAAGTAAAATATAGAAATCAGATAACCTTATCGTTTTTGCTTTCTCTAAGACATCTTACTTGTCATGTGTTCATGCAATCACCAAAAGTAAAGCTCAACTTTAGGAAAACTTTAACTTTAAAAAAAATGATAAAAAGACAAATTGATAAGAGACAGATCTCCTTCCTCAAAATGATCTGCTTCCAAGCCTTCTCCATTTCAGTAATGCTTACCAACATTGTTCTTTAGTTTCTTCAATTGCTATATTGGGTCTGATTACACTATCAAAAGTAAGTTATCTCCAGTGGTGGGATTCAAATCATTTAACAACCAGTTCTCTGCCCTAATGATTTCTTCTAACAACCAGTTCACCAAAATTGTTCAGAAAGTTAACAACCGGTTCTCCCAAAGTGGTGCGAACTGGGTGAATCCCACCATTGGTTAACTCACTATTCAAAGGCTACAGGACTTCTGCTCAGTCTCTGACTCACTCTCTTCTTAGAAATACTAAGAAAAGTATAGTACATAGTACAGTCTATTCTATTGATGTCCTTGAAATACCTATGCAGGAAAATCATGCACTTTGTAATGTGAATCCATAGGATTAAATTTTAAGGCATCACAATATTGGAGTTGGATCTACTTTCCACTATCTGTTTAGTTCTGTATTGGCTTATTCTTCAACAAGGAATCATAATGCACTGATTCTTTATATGAAGAATAATAGGATAAGAATAGTTATATGAAACCAATGAAGACTGATTTCAATCTTGATTTAACACTATAAAAAGCTCATGATTTGGCTCTATAAAAAGTATGCTGGCTCAGCTTGCTTTTGAAATATAAAAACTGAGCCAGGAGCATCATAAATCATTGCTTCCTAGCAAATCCAGCATGGCTAAGAAATAAGTAGCACCCTCCCAACCGTGAAGCTATTTCCTATAATAGAACTTACAGCTGGCCGGAAACTGAGGCTGCAGCCCTGTGCATGCTTTTATGAGCATGAACCTCAATAATTCACCTCTGAATAGATATGCATTGGACTAAACTGAAAATAGTATGGATACAATAGATCATTAAGAACTGGAAGCAACTGACTGAATTTTGACCAATAGATTTATGGCAGTCAGATTTACTAATTATGAGCCCACAAGTCCTTTTATTTTTTACTTCTGTTGACCACAGATAGATCTTAGATAGATTCCTTACATGTTCTTTCAAGTCTCTGGTGCATTATTGCCACCATAACTGAGTCCATCTCTTTTGTTAGTCATTATCTTCTCTTCTTTCCTTTCACCTTTCCCAGCATTATTGTCTTTTCCAGAGAACTGGATCTTTGCATCATGTATTGGAAGTAAGATATTTGGAGCCTGGTGATTTGTGTCTTGAGTGAGAACTCTGGGTTGATTTGTTTCAGGCTCCAGTGATTTGCTTTGAATCCATGGCCTTCAAAGGAGTCTTCTTCAAAACCAAATTTTAAAGACATAAATACACTTCCCTATCCTGCTTCTTCAAAATTCAACTTCTGATTCCATACGGGGTTATAGGGAATATCACGGGTTGTGTGATTCTGATCTTAGCAGTCAGATTAGGCAGACATTATGTTTTTTAGCCGTAATAACCCAGACTTAACAATTGTCGATAAAGGCAAACAAAATCTGGATGGTGGACATGGCAGTAGCTGGAGAGAACAGAAGAGAAGAGAAAGGACTGGAGAAGTTAACAAAATGCAAAGGCCTGCAATTAGATTTAGAATGACTGTGGCAAAAGAAAGCAAGGGTAGTACCAATAGTAATAGATGCCTTGGGGGCAATTTCAAAACAACTAGAGCACTACTTGAACACCACCAGATCATTGCAAAAGGCAGCTTTACTCAGAACAGCTTATATCCTGCGACAAACATGTAACACTATCCAAAATCTACATCTGTCTATCCCAGGACCTTGGAAAAGACTTAATGGGTAGATATAAATGCCAAATCCAATCTGAACATCTGTCTGACTATGTGATGGAGAATAACAACAACAACAATCATTATATTTGTGATATATTTTAAATGTTCAGTTGACTGAGGAAAGAGATATAACAACAACAACAATATTTCCAAGTACAATCACAGCTGGAGAGGTCACAAAATTAAAAGGAAATATTGTTGATTTGCTGCTGAAAGGAATTTCAGATGGCTCAGAATGGAAATTGTAGACCTTCAAAATACAAAAAGGGGACACATTTGTGGTGGATTGGAAGTGAATAGAAGACAATGTTCTCCTACCTTCTAGAAACTGAGAGCAAGACGATCATTGCCTCTAATATTGAAATTTGTTTAAGTAGAAAAAAATCCACTTTAGGGAAACTTGGGCACCTATATAACTTAATTTGATTGATTAATAAATAAATAAAATAAAAAGTTCAATAATAAAAAGTGTAATAAAAAGGAACTATATACATATCAGAATATTTGGTATGCAGAAAGAAAATCATGTTGACTGTCCTGGCAAGAGGAAAGGCTAAGAAAAAGATTTGTTGTTAGAAACATGGAAACCATTTATCTAGCCAAGACACATTTTGATCCTTTTAATTAAATTCTAATTTAATTGCATTTGGAATATTTGCTATGTGCTTGGAATGTTGGATTTTTCCAGTAATGTTTGCAAACAGATGCCAGCTTCTATTTTGGGCCTACAGTAAAAATATGAAGAAGCTTTTCAAGTAGATAGTAAAAGAGAGAGTAGGAGCCTAGAGCTAGAAATTAAGACTCTCAGGCAGTTATTGATATTCCAACAACTGATGCAGATAATGTCACAGAAATCTGTTCACAAATTTTGGCTGAGCAAAAGTAAACTAAGCAGAGGAATGAAACTCAAAGGTCCAGTTTTGAAGAAACTGTAGCTGTCATCAACCCAATCCAGCCTGTTATCCCATCAAAGCCATTAATAACTAGTGCTAACAAGGAGCAAGAGATAAAAACTTATATTTCTCTCCCTACTCACACTTTAATTTGGATTACTGTAATGCACTCTACATAGGAATCCTCTTGATGGCTACTATGGTTGGTACACAATTTGGTATGCCGATTTCTTTCCTGTAATTCACAAGGTGCACTAGCTGCTAATTGATTTTGGGTGCAATTTAAGTTTCTGGTTACCATCCCCAAAACTCTACATTTTCTTCTGTCCATCCTATAAGGTATGGCAGAGTGGGCATGTTTATTTTTAACAGAAAAACAGAGTTGAAAGAGACCTTGGATGTCTTCTAGTCCAACCAACTGCTCAAGCAGAAGACCCTATACCAGGGGTGAAATTGAACAGGCTTTAACAGGTTCTGGAGAACCGATAGCGGAAATTTTGAGTTAGCGCGGAGAACCAGTAAATATCACCTCTGGCTGGTCCCAGAGTGAGGAGGAAATGGGGCTTTTGCAGTATCCTACCCTGCCATTGAATTGAATTGCACCACTGCCCTATACTAGTTCAGACAAATGACTATCTAGTTTCTTCTTAAAAGCCCCTAGTAATGGAGTATCCACAACTTCTGAAGGCCATCTGTTCCACTGGTTGATTGTTCTTGCTGTTAGGATATTTCTCCTTACTTCTAGGTTGCTTCTCTTCTTGTTTAGTTTCCATCAATTGTGCATTGTCTTGCCTTTTGGTGCTCTGGACAATAGGTAGCAGTGCCATTTTGTGCAATACAACAGTCTTCTCTATTCCTGCCTTTGACCTCTGAAATAACATTCCCTCTGTATGGCTTATCTGGGCTTCACTATCCTTCAAAATCTTGGTGTTTTGAAGAAACCTTGGCCCAGAGCAACCTGTGATACTGCATGGATTTTTTAAATCTGTCCCCCAGCACCCTGTCATTATTGCATTTAGCTGTATTTGTTTCCTGGGAATGTCTTTAACCAACTATACATTGAGTTCATTGTTGATAAGACTGTTCTATCAATTGGATAGACGGGAATGAGCAGCCAGGAATAGTTAGGAAAAATTCTAAATAGTGAGAATCATGTGACCAAGTCGTGACAACAAAGCTGTCTCAGTGCTCTAGCGCTGATAAACAAGAATTTTCAGCAAGAAAATATAAGGTTTGTGATAGGGAAGGTCATTATTAGGTTGTCAGCCTCCTCTTGTAAGAAAAAGCAAGCTTGGGTCCCCGGGAAAGATTCCAAGGTTGATTCAACCGGTTAGAAATATAAACTAGTGCTGAGTTGGAACGATGCCCAGATGTGTAGGAAGAAGGCCAGAGAAATGCAGCTACAAAGAGAAGAGAGAAAAGACAAGCATTTGTTCTGAACTACACTTGTTCATGGTGTTGTGCCAATGAAAGCAAGAGTTCTTTGTTCAGGCTTGCAATAGTCAAAGAAAACTACCCAGGAAGACATGATAGGTACTTAAATCAGACTTCAATTGTTAGCAGATCAACCTACACCACCCCCAGCCCCACCCACCACTCCTTCCCAGTCACAGCCACCTAATGGAATGAAGACTCAGGAATGGGAATAGGGTGGGGGAGGGAGGGAAAGGGTCTTGGATAGAGGCTGGTTTATTTTCTTTCTTATGAGTTGTCTGAAAAAATGCAGGTTGTCTGTTTTGGCAATGGTTGCAAGTGAACATAATGATGGACTATTGTTAAAAACGGAGCACTGAGGTTTTGAGAGAGTGTGATAATGACACTTGGAAATGTCCTTAGTCATCCTGAATACAGATCCAGCTTGAGGATTTGGAGGAGGAGGAAAAAGTACAGAAGAGTATCAGTGTTCCAATATGGTAGAATATTAATATTATGGAGTTGGTAGCACTGCTGGATTGTGTACTGCGTATTTATAGAAAAGCTATGTGAATGCTTTCTGGTAATATGGCAAGCAGTCTATAAAACATTTTGGAATTTAATTAGGAAACAGTAAAAATGTTGCTGATTAAATGAGGCTAACCAATTACTGGTGATATTGTAAACGCATTGATGCATATAAATCCATGATACAAATAGCTTCTGACAAATTCATAATTGTATTTCGTTATAGGTGACCTGGCTGAGAATCATTTTGGTGTAGCAGTTAAAGCATCAGGCTACACACTGGGAGACCATTTTAGGCCCAAGGCCAGCTGGGTGTCCTTGGTCAGTCACTCTCTCTCAGCCTTAGGAAGGAAGCAATGGCAAACCCCTTCTGAAAAACCTTC
>JAPKID020002646.1:0-13101 GCA_026931265.2 Tropidonophis doriae | reverse complement strand
ACTTTCCTAAAACCCGCCCACAAATTACTGGAGAAAATTGGGAAGATTGCAGGGAATAAGCTGAATGTGGGAGACCAATGAGTGGTTTGGATTTGCATTGTGTTTAGATAAAGACATGTATCTGAAAGAATGACTCAATAGGTCATGGGTTGTCCACATTCTAAAATTCAAATCATTCTGGGGTTTTTTTTTTAGCGTTTCAGTCATTTAGAAATCCTGATATTAAATGTTCAGCTGATAAAGCCTAGTTTTGAAGGATAATGTTTTGATGGAAAGAAAACATATTCATTTTAAAGGTCTACAAATATTTGATTTTTCCAATAAAACCATTTGCAATCATTTTTACTGACATGAGATATTGAAACAAATCATCCCATATAATCAGCCACTCCATCAAACTTCAATGAAACATCACTTATCTGTAAGTTTACACTATTTTATTCTGATGTTCAATCAATATAATCAGAATACATAATGAAGTTCTCAAACACATTTCATACACTGAGCATTTTTGCATTAGGTTAAAACTTGATAAATACCATTTTGAACTTTGTTCAAACAACAGACTTTTTTTTCTTCTATTTGCCTGCTCTAATAGAAGTGGCGATAAAAAAAACTGTGTCTACCTTGCCAAGGTTTTTCCACACCCTCTGGTTTCTTGGAGCTTTTTAATGCTGTTGTTTGGCAACTTAAATGTGAAATAGGTAATTGGTAGTGGAAGGGATATTCATATCAGTTGTTCATGTACTAACTTGATTTTTCATGTATAGTACTAACATTAAATCCATTTTATTCTTCATAAAAACAAAATTCCCAGAAATGATACAAGCAGCAGCTTCCCACCAAAATATGAGAGAAGTTATAGTAAAATTAATACAATTACCATATCTTTATTATTTATGTATTTAAACAATTTATATAATTTCCTTATTTAACATATAATGCTCATTCGGGAACTTACTCTAGAGCCACAAACCTTCTTATTATTTAACTTCAAAAATAATTCTTACAGTCCCCAAATATTCCAAGTAATTTGGAATATAAGAATTATTTTTAAGTAAACTAATAGTTTACTTAAGAGTGATTGTCTCCAGAGATTCCTCCAAACTACTGGCATAGCTTTTAATTACTTACTTGTTTATTATATTTTTATCTAATAAATATTTATTTTATCTTTAATTACATACAAAATGTTCCTTTCTTCTAATATTTCCTGACAACTACATATTTACCTATGATATAGGTTGGGCTGAAAATGCCTAAAGTTAGTCACTTACATAAGGCAGGACTAGAACTCACAATCTCCTGACTTGTTGGTCAACCCATATTTTGTGCACAGTACTTGCACAAAAATATATCTTCAGTAATTTTCTGAAGGATATTAATTTTATTCTTGAGTTTCAATTCCACAGCAAACTGTTTACATGTATTATTCTAGAATTTTAATTTTAACGTTCTAGCAAGCAAAATGTAGTTTGCTATACTATCACATTTTTTCTTAGATGATCTCTGAAGAATTAGAGAACAACAATAAAGGATCAAAAGTAATTTATTCAGTGTGGTGTGCAGTCCTTTTCCAAAACAATCCTCAATTTCACTGCTCAGTGACTAGTGATACCTATCAAGGAGTTAGGGGGAAAAGAAAATGAGATTTTACATTGAATTCACTAAGTGAGTGTAGCCAATGGTAACAGCAAAAGCGTCTATCCGTTTCCTTATTCCTTGTTATGTTTGTTCTTTTTTTACTATGAACTATACCTGTTAAATTAGACTTGCAATACTTAAAAGATTTTTTTTAAGTCAGTTAAAAATACTAAGTGCACGGCAGAATACTATAAATGCAATCTATCCTCCCATTGACAACAGCAATTCCTTCTTCTATCCCTGTAACATTTAAGCAAACTTACCTTTATTGTGATAGCTTTTGGGGTTATGTTTCCCACCCCAAACTTCAAACTAACAGTAAATAACTACTAGAAGAATGGAACATGCAACTTCATATCAACATTAGCAGCATAATGTAGAATGTTTGCTTTTACTGTGGTCTCATATTACTGAAATTTGTAGCTTTGCATGTAGCCCAAGATTAGTTGCATTATAAAATATGTAAGCCAGGTAATGGAGAGAAGTGTTAAACTACTGAAGTGCCTTCCCCACCTCTGTTTGTCAAGTCAGATCCTTATTCCATATCCTGGTATGCAATCCCTATTTTTACCGAAAGGATGTTAAGTATTACAGTATGCCCAAGGAAGAAAAAAAGGAAGGGGCAGAACAATCATGCTGACATTTTTTTAAAAAAACCTATAGAATAAATTTTACTATACATCACTGAATCAAGAGTACACAGAAGCTCTAATCCAATGGTTCCCATGTGGGTCCCAGGCCCCGCAGGGGGGCAATTTGAATCTTGTGTAAATCAAGTTAATGGCTTGAGTAGAGTTCACTTTTTGAGTAAAGTAAGAATTATATGTAATGTGGGGGGGGGGGAGCATCAGGATTTTAGACATGCTTAAGTGGGACATGGCCAAAAAAAGGTTGGGAACCACTGCTCTAATCACTGCTTCTGCCTTAAATCCATTTATTTCTTTAATAGAAATGACCATGTGTTAAATCGCTAGTGTGAAGCCTTTGTAAGGCAACAAGAACATATAATATGTAGAATTCTTGATCATATCTAAACATCTTTAGCAATGTTTTTGGTGTAAAAATGTATCTAAATGCACATGGTTAGTAAGTACAATTTAATTCTTTTCTCCTTTTCGCTCCTTTTTACCCATCCAGCTTCCGGCACCAAAATCAATGGGGGGAAGCCAATTCACTTAGTGACAATACCAATAAAGGTCATAAAACAGAGTACTTCACAACTGTCTCAATTAGTGACAGAAGTTCTGATCATTGCGGTGATCATTGACTGAGAACTACATGCATGGGCAGTGAGCAAACTAATTATCGATGATGGAACCTGTAGTCCAAATATATCAATTCTTAATATTTCAATTGACATGATAGCAGCTTCATGCTATTCATCATTTTGCATTTAACATAGCCCTATGATTAAATACTATACTCTGGTTTGAAAAGAAGACTCTCCTGTTTTGATTTTTATTTTACAAAGGACCTAAAGCTGTATGATTCTAAAAGTGTTGTGGGTGAATTTATGACTATCAGAATGGGTCAAGCTCTAATTAAATTTTAGAAACATTTCCAAAGTGATTATTCAATCAAATGACTATCATGGTTAATTAGGAGCCATAAACATTGCTCTGAAGTTCATCAAAGTAATGACTTAACCAGAAAAAAATACTGCCAATTAAATTCCCTGCTGCTTTCATTTCTAGCTTATCTAATAAAAAGGCCAACAAATGAAATTTAACATTGCAGTTTTAAATTGTGCTAAATGTTTGACTAATATCTAACAATAATTTAACTAGTAAACTGGCACTGGTAGATAATGATTAAAAACTGTGTCACTGTGTATATTTTGAAAGTTGATGGCCTTTTTAAAGAAAGAGGGAAGAATAAAAATAGCAGATTCGATAATAATGCTTGAAACAAAGCAGATGGGTCTGAACTATTGCAGTTAGTAATATAGAATAGCTCAGTGTTTTTCAACTTTATCAACTTTTAAGATATGTGGACTGCAACTTCCAGAATTCTGGGTACCGATGTTCATAAAGTAAGTTGGTAAGGTAGGGAGATACTGAGCTATAGTACATGTAAGTAGACAAAGTTATTATCATATTCCTCTACATGTGATGAAAAACACTTCCTAAAACTGAAAAGTTGATGCTAGCATTAGCAAGTATAACTGAGTATTCATGACATGCTGTTTCCAAACTTCATATAAATGAAAGGGCAATAAAGCAAACTATAAACAGAAGCAGCATTCAGTATATAACAGGACTCACAAGTAATATCCAGGCATTTTCTTTACACCAAAATCAATCCCAGTACTTCAAAGTAAGCCTGCTAGCAATATTATCAAGGCAGTTTCCATAAAGGACTGTTCTATGGGACACCAGGAAGGGAGTATCCACAAGCACAATGAAGAGAAAAGATGGGCAAACAGAAATAATCCCAACCTTGATTGACTCATACTCTTAACCATCAATCCCTTTGTTTCAATCCAGCTATGATTGAACATTATTAAATCAAAGGGCAGACACACAATGAGCAATTTGCATTCTGAGAAGCGGAAGGAGGACTTTGTTACATAAAGTAACAAAGCAAATTCAAATATATCCAACTACAATACTTGCAGTGGCAATCCTTCTCTTCAATCATGGTCCTCACTGTCAGGCAACTTTAGAATGTGTGGACTTCAACTGCAGGCTGAGGAATTCTAGAAGTTGAACTTCAATATCTTAAAATAGTTGCAGCCTCCCAGTATTACAAAGCATGTATACGAAACACTTTTTCCCAGTATTGTAAAGCCTTTGTCATCCAGAGTTTTATAAGCTCTGGGTGAAATGGTAATACTTCTCCCCAAATGTGATTTTTGTCCATATCTAAAATGTATTCTCCTTTTTCCTTAATTATGTCTGCCCAGAACATTTGTACAGTGTGGACTCAATGTAGCAGAAATCATCTCCAAGTATAACTATTATCTCCAAGTACTAGAGCACCAGAGAATGAAGCGCAAATGTGTAGATACTTAAGAGACAGCCAATAGGAACAAGGTAGACTGCAAGAGGAATATAAGAAGTCTCCGTCCTTACATTATATTTTTTTGAAAAATTCAGTGAACTGCTAGTTCTCTTCTCCGTATTAAACACAGAACTTCAGATCTTTGCTGCTTTGTAAGCAAGCTAATCTCTCCTGGAGATTTGGTTACAGGGTTGCTGAAAGTAACAATTACCCTAACGATATTCTTAGCTTGGCTTCTGCATAGCTTAAAACATAAATTGTTACATTAGATGCCCCAGATCAAAAGAAAACTACATATAATACACAGGTCCCATTAAGTTGAACCACAACAATCTTCTGAAGCCACATATCCTGAAAACACAATAAACAATCTTACATTTACAGAACATATGTAAAACGAAATGCAGCAGATCAGTTCCAATAGATGCACAGCTGTAGAAAGGAAATTACCTGATTGAAAGATGTAATAAGTAACTCAAATGCTAATATTTATTGTTAAGGTTTCAGACTATGCTAAATTTTCCCTCCTCTTAATGGTACTACGACAAAAGAATTGCTTCCACTGTTGTAATGCAAACAAAGGTCTTTCCAGGTTTTATTTACTGACAGGGTTAATATACCACTCAAATATGTCAAGAACAGCATGATGACAGCATGTTCTTAATCTTCAGAATTGGATCAGATAAGTGCCACAACAATTTCAACACAGCTTTTTCTCTGACCAGTTTTATGAAAATGGTTCTAATCTGCAATATTAAAATAAAGCTTTACCTTATTTGGTGCACCACTTGAGCTATGCTGAAAGACAATATGATTTAGATCAGTGGATATCTTGGTAGAAGCATTTTTTAAAGAAGGAATATCCATATGATGAATTTATAATCTATAAAGTTAATTGACTCTTGTTAAATCTGTTTCCTGTAAAAGTAGTTTAGCAGCTGTTGCAGAAATTTTGTAATGGAAGGAATTAAATAATAAAACTGAAGATTTCTGCGAATGTATGTATATGTATACATACATACACACTGGTAAAATAAAAATGAGAAATAACTTCAGAAAATTAGATATAAAAATGTCCATTTGTTTTTCAAAGTGAATAGCAACTCTTAATTCTATAGAAAAATATTTCAGCACAACCTCAAACACTTCAGAATGGGTTAGAAAATTCAAGTCAGAATAAGCAACATTGAGCTTCAGAGATCTAAGGACATGGGGCATTCTTTAGGAACTCTGGCAAAAAAAATATTTTAAGAAAAAATGGAAGAAAATAGATTACATTATAAAACTAGATAGCAAATCCTCCACAAAACAATCTATTGTTCATTTTCAATTAAAATTGTATATAATTAATAATTTGTAACATGATTTTCTCCTTAGACTACAATCATTGATACTTAAAGGGGTGTGCTAGGTAAAATTTCTGTTAAGTAATCTCCTATTTCATTCATGGAATTTTACTGGAGCAAATTTAAGTGTAATTATCGTTCACTCCTTCCTCTTTCAAAATTTTTATCAAAGTGAAGTGTTCGCAAGTTCTTTTTTCTATATTTGAACAGGGAGAACAGTGCCATATTACAGCAGGATGCAAAATAAAAAATAAACGGTCTTTGTAAAATAACATTAAAAATTAAAATTCAGCATAAACGGAAACATCACATTATGGCAGATACAAAACACAAAATCCAGGCATTGTGGGGAGGGTGGGGGGACTTAAATCCAACCTCTCATCTGGCAACAACCTTTAAATTCTAATCTAATTTGTCCACAGCCATTCCAAAAGGAACCAAAACACACACAAATAAAAGCTATAGTTTTCCTCCCTGAAATACACCAGATTGCTTTCTATAGCAAACTGCTGGTTTATTCTGGCATTGTCATGACATCCGGTTTTCAGAAAGCACATCAGGCAATAACCAGCCTCCTTTAACAAATGGTTACTTGTTACAGAGGATTGCAGAATCAAAAGGACATGTGTGTTTGTAATGCAAAAAAAATAAAAATAACACTGCAATCTACTGAGTGCCTATTTTTATGTATTTATTTCAGTCATATGGCATTAGTTTTAAGTGATGTGTAGACTAGCTTTCTTTTTTTTATAAAGAAGTGCACATAAATGAGTGCACACACATACCATTTTTCACTCCCTTTTGTGATCTTTGGCTGGAAACACACACCAACATCTGTGCTTTAGCCTCTTCCTCCACCCTGTTCTCTGTCTATAAAATTTAAGTACTGCAAACACTGCTGGGCTATAGTGACATATTTGAATGGAATTCAGACCAGCCAGTTCCTGTTTATGTTTCTGATTGGCTCATGTAGCCTTTTCATTCACTATACATTAGAAACATGCCAAGGCCACATAAATGGTGTCAAGTTACATAGTGAGGAGGCCAACACACATTAATCATTGTTTCAAGTCAATGGGCAGGAGTAGCAGCTGATGGAACACTACACCCTTCAGCTTTGTATAAATGGACATTCCAGTGTATTTCTCCCCCTCCTCTTTCCCCCTTCAGCATCCATTTTATGAATGAAACTCCAGGCTCCATTCATATAAAAGCTTTGCTTACTGGGTATAGCCTCTAGGGATCAGTCAGACTTGGGTAAGGCTGATGCGATTGGTTTAAGACAAGCTTCAGCCTTCCATTACTGATTGAAAATTCACCTGATGTCCATTTGACCTGCATTAATGCACAAAGAGTAAATCCAGACTGTATTCTCAATTCTCAAATCAAATCATTAGCCAATGCCACTTACTGTAACTGTAAATTCAGAGGATATTTTATCTATTCCTTTGGGGAGGAGAGAGAAGAAATAAATTCAAGAACAAGACAATCTTTTGGAGCTATTGCTACTGTGAGGTGATGTATGTGATTATAATTACATAAAAATAGTTTTGACAACACTCATTTCAGTTTGTATATGTAGATGGGGGAATGATAAAGATTGGAGGATTTAGCTAGAAAATATTCTTTCAAAGGCAGGAAAATGTTACATTATTATGATATAGTACTTATTCCAGACTGTAGTCACTGGATATATAACCCAAAGCAAAAACCTGTACTTTAAATCAGTGGCCAACCTTTTGGGCACTAGGAACCAGTTCTGTAGAGAGAGGCTTTTCTCTGGACCAGAATGGGTGTGGTTTTGCCTTAAAGTTTTAAGGCAAAACTTTATAGGATCCTAGAAACAATTCTTCTTTTGAACTTATTTCAAAGTATTTTATATAGATTTAATCAAATACAGGATTACAAGACACCATACCCCTTTTTGTTTTTCCTTCATTCAAAATTATTTATAGATCTGCTTTCACTTTCTGAGGGTTTTCTTTTCCTTTTTTAAAAAGAAAAAATACCCAGATTTTTTTTTTAAGAATCTCTTCCCAATAATGTGATTTATAGCTCTTCATTAGATTTCATTCCTTTCAAGGAAGAATAACTCATGGGATGCTAGGATCAAACTTATAAGACTAATTATGTACAAGGGAACTACCACTATTATAAAAGAATGAACAATCTGAAATTCTAGGCTCCTCTTTGATATGAACTCAACAAATTGCCAAATCAAAATGTATTGTTCAAGAAAAGGAAAAATTATTAAAAAGATGGAGAATAGATTTTGTAACAGTATTTTATGTATTTAAACCACAATCTTCTAGAATCAATGTGACTTATGCCAGTAAGAATTTTCAGATAATGGTCTCCTAGTCTTAAACCTTTCAAAAGAAAGAACTGTGGTATGGAAGTGTGAGTTTAACAAAGCTCTCCAGGAAAGGGTGGGTTTCAAAAGTTCCATCAACAAGTTAAGACATGGCCTAGTTGTCCTCCTGAACCATGGCAGGGGAGGGATATTTTTTTGGCCTCCCTAGGATTTGGAGGCTTTCCTTGAACCTCTGGGACTGTGAAAACTGCTCCCTAGGCTCTGGAGAGCCTCCAGAGGCCAGATACTTCTGGTAGGCTCGTTTTTCACCTTCCCTGAGCATGGGCTCTGCACTTATCTTGCATAATGAATGGAATGCATGGAAATTCTTGGGAATGAAGGGGCGGGGTGGGGTAGGCAGACCCAGCCAGGGGTTGCATTTGGGGCTTCACCAAACTGGGCAGTATCCTAGCTAGAGGATCACTTAAACCCATGTGAACCCTCAGCAGCTCATCTCTGTCTCCACGTAGAAAAGGGCAGATAACCAACTATAGCCACAATTTACTGTACTGTACCTTCTATAAGGAAAATGCCAATCTTTTAATGTACAATTGTTATCCGATCAGTTGGATGTAGTTTCTTTGAATGTAGCTAAATTTTGTTGTACTGTCTGCAAAATTAGGCAGACTGTCCACTTATAATCCAACAATATTTTTAGATATTCCTTCATTTTTTATTTTTATGTTTATTTTTAAAATGTGATCATAATAAAAAATAAAAATTACTACTACTTATGAGGGTCTTGTTTGTTTAAAAACTAATGTTTTAAAGGAGGTATTTTCACTTAAAGTACATGCAAGCTACTAAATTACAAACAATAAGAATGGAAATTTTATGGGAATTTAGGGGGAGAGATATCCAAACTATCTAAAAACTAAAAATTAGTTTTTAAGAAAATGAAAAATAAATGAGGTTAAACTTTACCTTGTCCTAAATTTTAATAATATAAAAACAATTTTCTATTAGGTTCCTATTAGAGAATAACTGAAAAAGAGGCTCCAAAGTAGTGGGAGTTCTTAAAAATGGGAAGTGTGGGAAAGAAAAAGGAACAATTCCAAATATTTCTAAAGCAGATGTGGTTACACAAAAAGTTTAAACAGCATGCAAACATCACAAACGACATTCAAACAATCAAGGAGGAGCAGATCAAATAACAAAGAGATCAAACCATCTGTGAGATAAAGTGAATGAGAACTCAGAGCAAGTTGGGGTTAACAAAAGAAGTTAAAAATAACAAAGAAAGCTTTCCTAAGCAAAGTCAAAATAAAAAAAGAATACTATTATCTACTTATGGAAAAAACAAATAGAAAGGAACTATTCAACTCTAATTTTGGCCTACACATTTCTAAAAGCAATATGACTGAAGTAGGTATATTCCAGCTTGACTTTGAGCTGATCATGATATGTTCAAAACTTAAATTAATTCAGATCCAAATCTTGCATCCTAGATAAGGATGATGTCTAGAATGTGGCCACACATGAAAGCATCATTTAACACTTTAGAAGAATAGGTGAAGCATCTGATAAACTGATAGAGGGCAACTTCTGTCATATCTTAAGAAAAACGGACATTCATGACCCCGAAAACTAAAAATGAATCAATTCAAAATTATTTAGGAGATAACAGTTATTAATCATAAAAGTAAAACAGTACTTATTAAAAATCATAATGGTTTTGGCAAAACAGCTGTTATCAGATTAAATTTACTGGTGTTTTTAAAAAAAATACTTTAGTAGATTATAGGATTGTTTTTTTCAGAGACATTAGGGTCAAATTGTTGTCTGAACCTAATAGAGGGGAGTTTATGAATGAAAATAGTGTGCGAGTTGTCTTAGTTTTCATATTTTGTATTTATTATGGTCGTGCTTGTACTTATGTTGTTTTTATTATTCTGCGTTATGAAATTATTTGCTTAAAATGTACTTAGGTTGTTTTTATTGTTCTGTTTTATGAAATTATTTGCTTAAAATGAATGGCCAAATAAATTTCATATGTATATAATATAAGGAGTTCTTTCAATAAATTAAATTTTAAAAGTCATCCAAATGACTTCTACTCTTCTCTGCTTCTAGAAGAATATAATGCTGGGTCTAATCTAGTATCTCATAGGAGACCACTCCTAAAAAATAAGCGTAATCTCCTAAAAAGGTAAATACAATTTTAGGCTGAATCACCAGAAATATAGTTACCATATCATAAGAAGTAATAGTTCCATTGTCTCACCTAGAATATTGCATCCATTTCAGGTCACCATATTTTAACAAAGATTCAGAGCAACTGCAAATGATGTAGTAAATGACTGTATAGATAATCAGGGGCCTCAAACATAAATCTTATTAGGAAATCTTATTATTTTTAATAGAGATAAGAAAGTAGAAAACCTCCTAATACTTTTCAAGTACTTAAAGGAATGTCATACAGAAAAAGGACAGGACCTTTTCTCTATTGCCATAGAAGGTATGGCACCAAATAATGGTGTTACAGTCAAAAAGCAAAATTCTGGTTATTATTTTGAAAATGAAGCAGATCCTTTGCTGAATGTGTTCTGTAGAGGTTAAACAATAACCATCCATTTAGAGATAATTTACATTGGCTTTCTATGCCAAGAAAATTAAATTCAATAGTCTAGATGGCTTTCCGATGCTATGACTCTGTGACCTAGAATGCTTCCCATTACAGAATTATGTGCACCTAGAAACCACCTATAAAAACTGCACTCTAATAGAAATTACTATTTCATTTTGCAGTCTGAATTATCCCCACAGCATGGCTCCTAGGATGGGTGGAAAAATAAAGCATCCTCTACTGTGTTGACATTTCTATTTCTTTCCATGTTCCATTATCTCAATATTCTGCAATAGAAATTGCATACCTGCAATTACAACTAATTGATCTGCCATTTCCAATGTCATAATTAATGTCATGTTTTAATAGAGTTATAATCATTCCATAATAATGGTTTTCATTCAGCAGATTTCCAAATTGGGTAAGAATATGGAGCTCAAAAGCAATAAGCAGTGTTGAGGCTCTTTCAAAATCTCCCAGAAGGAATACCTTACTATAATGATCTTGCAAAAGAGGTTTTTTTTTTAAATAAATTATCTAGATAGCAAAGTAATATTATGCAAGCTCCTTTTCAGTGTGACTTATCCCTAAACATCCCTAAACATAATAAAATCAATGATTCAATGGCAAAATGCATTATGCTTCCAAAAGGGTTAAAGTACTCTTAGAGCAAAGATAAGGGAAAAGGTGACTTCTGCAGAACAAAGCAAAGCACCATCAAACCATTGACTGTATTTTATGTTGGTACAGATGTGCCAACTTAAATGCAGAAATTTAGAGCCATAAAAAGTACTCTACGGCCACAAATTAATTCTTCATGACTACTGGTTGTCCTGCTAGATCATTTTAAACTAATATTTTTTCCTGAAGAAGCAGAGCCCAATTCCTGAAATTAAAAGAATGGATGGGAATAAGAAACAAAACTTGATATTGCATTTCCCAAATTTATAAACATGAAAAGCATTCTTTCTCTCCACAAATGTATAGGAAAGATCCATCTAACACAATGACTTCATTCACAGTTCATTATTCAGAATAAAAGGTAACAATCAACATTTTAGTTACCCCACAATTTTCTGACATCGATTTATTCTGAATAGATCATGGGTCAGAAAGAGGATAGATAACATGGTCATGGGTCAGAAAGTGGATAGATAACTGACTTAGAATATGTATCAAAAATTCAGCCTTCTATGAACCATGGTGGCACAGTGGTTAGAGTACAGTACTGCAGACTACTTTTGCTGACTGCTGGCTGCCTGCAATTTGGCAGTTCAAATATCACCAGGCTCAAGGTTGACTCAGCCTTCCAGCCTTCCAAGGTAGTAAAATAAGAAGCCAGACTGTTGGTGATGCTGTAAACTGCTTAGAGAGGGCTGCAAAGTGGTATATAATGTATTTTTCAGATTATAAGACACACCAGAGTATAAGAAGCATCCAGCTTTTGAAGAGGCATTTTTTTTAAAAAAAATAGGTAGATAGATAGAAGGATAGAGAGGGAGAGAAAGAAAGAGAAATATAATAGGTGGATAGGGAGACAGAGAGAGTAGTTAGGTAGGTAGATAAAGGGAGAAAGAGAGAAAGACAGAGAGAAATACAGTAGATAGGTAGGAAGGGAGGGACGGAGGGACAGAGAGAGTGTGTAGATAGGTAGTAGGTAGAGGGATAGAGAGAGAGAAATAGAGAGAGAGAAATAGAGTAGATAGGTAGGAAGAAAGAGAGAATAGTAGGTTGGTAGGTAGAGGGATAGAGAGAGAGAAATAGAGAGAAATAGAGTAGATAGGGGGGAGAGAGAGAGTAGGTATGTAGGTAGATAAGTAGATAGAAGGGGGGAGAGAGAGAAATACAGTAGGTAGATGTTTCCAGGTGTATTTACCCATGTGCTGTAGAAGGAAATAGCTGACAATCTGCAGCACCTTAAGACTTTGTTTCTGCTGGCACAGCACCTGATCAATGTAATTTTCATTAACCACTCTAACTAAACAGCTTTCCAAAAGGGGAAAAAAAGTTTTTGCACTCTAAACCTTCCCAAAATGGCCCAGTTGTCGTGAAAATGTGCCCGGTTTTTTTGATATTCAAAAAGTTT
The DNA here is from genome assembly GCA_026931265.2 of Tropidonophis doriae. NCBI lineage: Eukaryota > Metazoa > Chordata > Lepidosauria > Squamata > Natricidae > Tropidonophis > Tropidonophis doriae. The sequence goes on along the minus strand of JAPKID020002646.1, from coordinate 103 downwards.
TATTGGTTTTTACAATTTTTTCTCGAGGACAGGGTACATATGGTAATAGAAAATATTTTGAAGGCATCCATATCAGGGGTGCAGGCCGCACCAAGGCTTCATA
>JAPKID020002645.1:0-13103 GCA_026931265.2 Tropidonophis doriae | reverse complement strand
CACTCCCACAAAACAGGCCACACCTTCTTTTGGCTCTCAAAAGAAATTTCAATCGTTGTCCTGTTGATATTTGGCTCACTTGACGAATGAGTTTGCCCACCACTGGTGTAGGAGAAGGAATGGCAGAACCTGGTGGCAGAATGAATGGAAGGATTGGCCTAGAATCCCTACAAAGCCACAAAGTCCAATCTCCCTTAAATGCTGTTGATTCTTATCTAACTTTAACCAGGTGCAGACTGTTAGTTGAGAAGATCCCTATGCATCGGCTTTTAGCAATAAACCAGTTTAATTGAGTTTTCACATTTGGACCTAATCTTTTGTATTTGACATTTTGTAAATGACTACTGAACAATATGTAACAATTCTGAATCCAGAAATCCATATACAAACCAGTTTCAGTACTACCATGTTACACCACTGCTACAGAACTGCTCTGATTTCTAGTGTTTCCAAGTGCAATTTAGGGTTCTGTTCAATATCTTTAAAGCCCTGTGTGGCTTGGAGTTGATATTTAAGAGACTATTTTTCTCAAATTGTTATTGCCTATCTAATCCAATGGCCAAAGACTCTCTAATAAAGATTGCCCTTCTTACAGGAGGGGCAGTTGGATATTCTTAGTGACATTTCACTACCTAAATACAGTTTACCTCCTAAGGTGAGGATTGACTCCCAGACTTAGAAAATGCTAGCTTTTCTGAAAAGATTTGAAAATGTTAGCTTTTCTGAAAAGATTTGAGGCATTTCTCCTTATCAGTTTTTAATAGAACACATTTCCTTTTCTTATTCTTTTCAGATATTCAGTCAACTAGCAACTGCAGCATTGGAGGAAACATGACTATCTTAACCAAGAAAAACGAAGTCACAAACACAGATATTACTATACTGAACATGCTAAACAGAAGAGATAGTAGTGCTAGCACAATCAGTTCAGCCTACATGAGCAGTCGTAGGTCCTCTGGGATTTCACCTTGTTTTTCCAGTCGTAGATCTAGTGATGCTTCTCAGGTGAACAGAAGTCTTCAGAATCTCAGTGTTGCTGATTCCTATGATCCTATTTCAACTGATGCTTCAAGGCGATCCAGTGAAGTTAGCCAATGTGATGGCTTGCCTGGACTTCTTGGTCTTACTCCTGCACAACAATACCAGCTGAAAGCAAAATATGCAGCAGCTATTGGTGGACCTCCACCAACACCACTTCCTAATATGGAGAGGATGAACTTAAAAACAAGAATGGCACTATTGGGTGATTCTAGGGAATCTGGGATGTCACCCTTGCCTCCAGTAAATTCTCCTCGAAGATGTAGTGATACTTGGACAAATAGTAACAACAGGAGACACCTACTGCCTCATGATATGCTTGGGAACAGCACAAGGAGAGCTAGTGATCCTGCACGACCAGTCTCAGATAACCTGTCTTTTCCAAGAATCCATCGTTTTAATAGTTTCAACAACTTTAACCCTCCTGTTTTGCCTCCATCCATTGAAAAACAGAACTTCATTCTGAAGAATTACACATGCCCAGATGTTAGTTTGTTCCAGAATTTATGTTCCCCTTGCCCTCAAAGTATTTCTGAGAATGTGGCTATAGAAGCTTTTACCATAGAAGTAGATGGTTGTCTGAATGATGAAGATCTGTTACCAGATGATGTGGTCCAGTATTTGAATTCTCAGAATCAAGTTTTGTACAGCCAATCGCCAAATGATGAACTTGACAACAACAAAGAACATCACAATCCAGCAATGGAAAACAACAACTTTAATCAATCTCCTCCAATAAGCAATTCTCAGAAAAATGATCTACCAATTCAGTGGAATGAAGTAAGCTCAGGAAGTTCTGATCTATCTCTATTAAAATTAAAATGTAGACCACAGTCCTTAACACAGCAAACTATTATAGGCTCCTATAATAACTTGGTTATCCAGCAGCAGCAGCAGGCACTGGAGAGAAATGGTACTACTCAACAAAATGACTATCAGCATCTTGCAGACAATAATGTCTCTTGCGGTATGGAGCAGAATGTAATCATGAACAACAGTGACACAAGTTCTTACCACTTACACTCAAATACATCACAGCTATATAGTAATAAATTTGGCGAACAACCTGTGGACAATGTCTTTGATGTGATGAATCAAGCTGAAAAGCTGAGAAGTCATTTTATGCTAACTAGTGGAAGCCAGCAAAATTTTGGCTATCATTTGATGCCAGATGAGCAGTCTGGCAATGCAATTAACAAGATGCAGAACAGAAATATAATTTTTGAGGAATGCCTTTCTAATCAGTCAGAAGATGAAGTGGGACATTGCCGAGAAGCAAGACCATCCAATAAAATGATAAAGCAAATTATAGTTCCTTTACAACATAGCTGTCAAGAACTGCTATCTCAGAATGGGATCAATCCATCAATTCTTGCTAAAACTTATCATCCCTATTCCAACTATTATGGAGACAGATGGCAAAACACTTTAAGGAATAACATGGTGAGACAACCTGGACTTCTAATGGATCCAAATCAACCACACAGGGTCACTGGTATCAAGGTAGAATCTCAAAGTCAGTTACAACAATTCTGCTCCAATGTGCAGAACTATTCTGGTCAGTTGTATGACCAAACCACAGGGTTTAATCAGCAAGCTCTGAAAGCAGAAGTCTTTTCCCTTTCAGAAGCTAATTACCTAATACAAGAGGTAGCTATTGAAAGTACATCAGAGCTTCTCTCCCCAGGAGTCAACCAAGTGTCAAGCACAGTTGACAGCGTTGACACAAGCAGCTTTGAAAGTGTGCGAATTGATTTTGATGCTATTATAGATGATGGTGATCATGCCAGCTTAATTTCAGAAGCACTGAGTCCCAGTATCATTCAGAATCTATCTCACAATTCTTCCCGCCTTACCACTCCCCAAGCATCTCTTACCTTCCCAGTTATGCCCATAAGTATAACCAATATGGCTATTGGGGACATGAATTCTTTGTTGACCTCGCTTGCAGAAGAAAGCAAGTTTCTTGCTGTTATGCAATAGACCTAAAAAAGTATGAGAATTTTTAAAATATTATTTTTTAATTAGTTGTCTTAAGTATTTTAATAGCCTCATCTCAACTAAATGAGATGTGTTTCAAGTATATTCCTTTTATGGAATTAGAACTCTGAAAAACCCTGAAGTGTTCTGGGAAGAAACTATCTTCCGTTTCAGCTTTGAATCAGTATTGTTACACATGCCATCCCCCTTTTTTAATTTTTAATTATTTTTATACAACTTTATTATCATAATTGTAAATCACTGTAAAAGTGTAAAGTGCATGTCAGCTTATTTTTGAGGATGATCTGATATTACAATTTATTGATACTCAAAAGAAAATACAGTGTTGAATGATTATGGGCAGAACACTTACGGTATGTAATCAGTTTCTAAGACACATTTCTGAGGGGAAGTTTGAAATTCTACCCATGTCACTATAAACTTCATTGATGAGAATGGTTGAAAATAAACTGGTTTATGACATGGGAGGAGAAAATTAATATTTTGAGTGGTTACTTCTTTTGCTCTATATCTGTGGTTTTTAAACTTTTTATTTTTGAGAAAATGATTTTCTATATCATTTGCCTGCTGCAGAATTTTTCAGAACTTTCATGCAAAAAGTTGCCATGTTCTATTGCAATGTTTCTCAACCTTGGCGACATTAAGTCCTGTGAACTTGAACTCCCAGAATCCCCGAGCCAGCTACTGCTCTATTGGATTTCATCAATGTCATCAACTAACAGCATGATTAAGATTATAGTGGATTATATTACAGGGAGAAGATCAAAGGCAATGAACAAAGTGTCATTCTGAGAATTCTGCTTCTGTTACTTATTCTCACACTTTATTAATAAGCTTCCAAGAAACTCTAAAGTTATCCAGAACTCAAGGTAAAAATCATTGGTCTAGATTGAAAGAATATCAAAAATTAAAACTGAAATTTATTCCAATAAAAGTATTAAAATGTGGAAAGGGGAGAGTTAAGTATTAGATATATTGCGCTTGTGAAAAATTACCGTGTTAGCTTTTTAGGCAGTGGGATATAACAATAAGCCTCACTTTTTTATGCCTTGTGATGCATCTATTAGGATAAACATGTTACTGTTCACCTCTATTACAAATCTTCTTACTGAGACATAAATTTAAATAAAATATGCACTTTTAAGGAAACATTAATTAACTTTCTTGTTAACTAATTATGTAAGTTACATAACCGCTGATAGAGCTCCATTCTTGGAGACATAGAAAGAGTTAACACTGATTATTCTTGTTTTCTGATCCACATTTAGTTTTTCAGCAAACTACTGGCAAATCCGAGTCTGAAAATATCAAGTCTGATAATACGAATGTACTGTATAATACATTGATACGTATAGTATTTTTAATATACCAAAAGTAAACAGACTAATCAAAAGAAGTCAATAGCAAAACAATGGCATAGTTGCTGTGTCTGTGTGTTTAAAGAGAATAGCCAATTTTCCAGTACATTCACTGTTCAAACATTAATATAGTAAGACCAGAATTGATAGTGCTTATATTGATTTACATTAATGAATATGTGTATCTAAAATACTTAAAATGTTACTCATTCTTTGAGATTTGGCATATAGTTTATCATATTTTGATATCTGTTGTTATACTTTTATTGTTCTAGATAATCTAATTTCTTGAGTTACTTGCCATTTGCAGTTAATTTACTCATCTCATCTCCACGTTTCCCAACTGCTATTTTAGTTATTTTTTTAATGTTACTACACATTCCAAAATAAACTAATCATAGTAAGATTCATTTGTTTTATCATGACTCTAATCTGTATATACTTTATGGCAGCAAAGATTGCTTCCCAGTATTTCAGGGAAATAATAAAATGATTGAAAACTCAGTTATGGAGATAGTTTCACAACTCAATTGTTCCATATTTCCCAAAAACTTCCATATTATTGTTCCATATTTCCCAAAAACTTCTATTGCTGTTGGACTGAGACTGTGCTGTTGAAGTAGTAGACTTTGCGAAACCTCTTTATAACTTCTTAGTTAATCAACTGTGTCAGAATTATAATACCATGTTTTCTGCATCCAATTTCAATTGGATTGAGTCCTGTCAAATGAAATATTTGGGCCGTTTACATATAATTCATTTCCAGTGAGGCCTGGACAATTGAATTCTAGCCACTGCATTATACTAATCAAAATATTTTTTTTCTGACTCCTGACTACACAGATAACCCATAACTTTTAAAAGCACTTAACCACATGGATATCTCAAATTGTGATGACAATTTTGACTGATAACTGATGGATATATTTTCTGCTTGATTGTGGTTATCCCTAAATATTTCTATTTATTTTTATTATTTATTGTGTATTGGGTCCAAACTGGGTCTTACTTAAAATAGATTTTGAAATCAGTGGGACTGAATAATTAAGTCTGATTCCCAATACAAAATAAATAATATTATATATCTTTCTGGTTTAACAATAGGTGCAGAACAATATAAAATTAATGTTAAAATTATAATTTACCCATTGCAGCTCTCGGGCAGAGCAATACTTGTTAACTGAAACTAATCTACGTGACTGAAGAAGCTACTTTTTCTACCATTCAAATGTTCTTTTATAAGATCAATATAAAAGACAGATGTATTTATTTTATGCTTTCATTTCCATTAAAATATTGCTTATTAAATTACACAGACAACAAAAGAAATAACTTTTTGAATTATCATTTCAACAATTTAATTTTGTAAAATACATATCTAAGATACATTATGTTTTCTTGCATATCTGTTGAGATGAGACAAGGTGTAAGCTTCTCAGTGCTGCTTGATAATTCCTGATGTTTTGCTTTATGTTTCCTTAATTGAAATTCTTCACACAGTGGCCATTATTTCAATACCTATAAGCTGGGCAACCGTTCTTCATATGTGTTAGCCTCCAGTCCCCTATTCATCTTTATTGTGCTTCTCTGCAATCTTTCTAGAATCTCCACATCTTTTTTACATCACGGCGACCAAAACTGAATGCAGTATTCCAAGTGTGGCCTTACCAAGGCATTATAAATTGATATTAACACTTCACGTGATCTTGAGTCTATTCCTCAGTTGATGCAGCCTAGAACTCTATTGGCTTTTTTGGCAGCTGTTGCACATGGCTGGCTCATATTTAAATGGTTGTCCACTAGGATTCCAAGATACCTCTCACAGTTACTACTATTGAGCAAGGTACCACATATACTGTACCTGTGCATTTTGTTTTTCTTGCCTACATGTAGAATCATATTTTTTTCACCATTGAATTTAATTTTGTTAGATAGTGCCCAATATTCAAGTTTGTCAAGATCCCTCTGTATCTTAAGCCTATCTTCTGGACTATTGGCTATTCCTGCCAGCTTGGTGTCATCTGCAAATTTGATGAGTTTCCAACTTATCCCCTTATTCAAATCATTGATGAAGATGTTGAAAAATACTCGGCCTAAAACAGAGCCTTGGGGTACTCCACTGCATACTTCTCTCCACGTAGATGCAGTTCCATTGAGACCTACATGTTGAGTGCGGTTGGTCAGCCAGTTACAAATCCATCTGGTGGTAATTCTGTCTAACCCACATTTTTCTACTTTATCTAGTAGTAAGCTATGGTCTACTTTATCAAATGACTTACTGAAGTCCAAGTAAATTATATTGAGAGCATTCCTCTGGTCCACTAATTTTTTCACTTTGTCAAAGAATGCATGATGTGTTTTTGACAAACCCATGTTGGCTTTTGGCTATTACTTTGTTTACTTCTAGGTGTTCTCTAATTTGTTGCTTGATTATCTTTTCTAGAATCTTCCCTGGTATTGAGGTCAAGCTGATAGGTCTGCAGTTTCCTGTATCTTTTTTTTTTTTTAAGATGGGAACCACATCAGCTCTTTTCCAGTCTTCTGGCAGTTCCCTGGTGCTCCAGGAGCTCTGAAAGATATAGTTCAGTGGTTCTGAGATCTCATTTGCCAGTTCCTTCAGAATCCTGGGGTGTAATCCATCCGGTCATGGCAATTTAAACTCGTCTAGGGTAGACAGGTGCTCACTTACTATTTTCTTCCCTATTTCAACATGTGTCCCTAATCTGATTTTTGTGGTTGTGTTTTTGATAGCTTGGACTGTTTTTTCCCTTTTTGTAAAGACAGATACAAAAAATGAGTTAAATAGTTCTGCTTTCTTCCTGTTGCTTGTTACCTTCTTGCAACTTTCTCTCAGCAATAGACCAATTGTTCCCTTGACTTTTTTCTTGTTTTTAACATGTTGGAAGAAGCTTTTTTTGTTATTTTTCACTATTGTGGCAAGCCTTTGTTCATTGTGAGCCTTAGCTTTCCTCATTTCATCTTTACAGGCTCGGGCTATTTGCTGGTATTCTGACTTAGTTATGTCCCTTTCTTTCCACTTTTTATACTTATCCTTTTTGTCTTTCAATTTGTAAGAGTTATTTATGCAGCCATGCTGGTTTCTTTTGGGAGCTGTTATTTTTCTTCTTCATTGGTACTGTGCTAGACTGGGTTTTTATAATCTCATTTTTCAATTTTTTTCCAAGCTTCTTGAGTTATTTTCCCCTTGAGGATTCTCATCCATGAAATCCTTCCTAAGCTGTCTCTGAATTTATTGAAATTAGCTCTCTTAAAATCCAAAATCTGCTGCACCAGCTAAGATTCAATAGTGATGAGAATTTTATATTCCAAAATGCTTGTTAAAATATTAAATCTGAGATTCTTTCACAAGATTCCTAAGTCCATTAGAACTTAGGCTGATTCTAAGAAGCAGTGTTATATTAGTAATGTATTATATGCATAATTTCTGTGTGACCTAATTCTTCAGAACGGTTTAGATTACACTTCTAAAGCAGAAATAATTAGTTATATACCTCATGCTGTGGATCACCTAGTGCTATGCATGCATTTTAATGCTACAGTATATGCACTTTGCCCAAATCGGGGTGTCAAACTGGCTGCCCACGGAACAGATTCGTCATGTACAGGCCACGCCCACCCCAGCTGCATGAAGGGGGAAAATGTTGTGAAACATCACATGATGGCAGCGTTTGACACCCATGGCCTAAATAAGAACCATTACTAGCTCAGCCAGTTTTAAAAGTGGGTTCCATTTGTGAATTTGGTAGGAATTTTGATAACAGAAACCTTAACTGGATAATGTAATCATTATTATAAATCTATCTTTCCAAATTTTGGCCCTTCGAATGTATCTAAATGTAGTATCTTTCTTTAAAGGATTGAGTATATTTAAAAATACCTAGAAAGAATCAGATTTGGGAATATTTGCTATATCCATTTAATTTCTGTCAGCCGCCCCGAGTCCCTCTGTGGTGAGATGGGTGCGGGTTATAAATGTGAAAAATAAATAAAATAAATAATAATCTGAAACAGAATATTGAGTTTCTGAAAACAAATGAAACGTTGCTGGATACAATAGTTTAGGGTTTTTTTTTAAATAGTTATTTTCCTTTATTATCTGGTATAATATTGTCACTTACATACAAGTAGATATACTTGAATTAATAAAAGATATGTTTGGATATGTCTATACTTGTCAATAGAGAAGCACTGAAGAAATAAGTCTGAGAGATCATTGAGTTTTAAGGAAGTACAGCTAGACTCAGATAGAAAAGAACTGGTCAGAATTAAATGGAACCTAAAACTATGCACTTAAATATCAAGACAGTAATGTATACTTTTATCCTTACTAAAAGGAAATTGTGATATGGTACTATGTTTTAAAATGATGGTTTCTTGCTTTGGTTTTTTTTTAATGTCTTCTTCATTTTTAAAAAAAGCTGTGTTTCTCTTCCTGTAATAGATGTGCCTTATTCTTAATTAATCTTCTGTTGTTGTTGTTGTTGTTGTTGTTGTTGTTGTTGTTGTTGTTGTTGTTTTAAAAAAACTGGGGACCAAAAAATAGTGCCAAACTTAATTGTAAAGCTTTGCTTTCCATAATAGCTTTACTGCTCTTAAATAATGTCCTGTGACTCTTTGGCATTCCTATGTCATTATCTATGTAGGATTTGAATATCTTTTGGGGGAAAGTTACCTTGTCAATCTGCAGACGTGTAAGATAGAATGTGTGTTGAGGTGGTATTTTCTTTTTCTTTTGTAAGTGCATTTTTTAAAGAAAAGATCAATGTGTAAATACATTTACATATAGTAAAAGTAGCATTAAATATAGAAGATCTTTGTGTTCATTTGATAAATTTTCATTCATAAACTAGTGTTCTTGGAGCCTTAGATCAGCCTAAAAAGTCATAGTGCTGTGCTCAAAGGCTTTCAATACCATTTAGTTCTTTTGTAATGAGGGATAAAATGTTTATTACAATGTCAATAAAACATTTGTACTTAAGATTTCATCTTGAATGTTTATTTCAGAAACTAGGGACAAGTCTGTATTAGCTAACATAATACTTTCCTACTTTTCTTCCTGAAAGAAGGCAATGCTTTGAAATGGTCCTTATCACAAGCTAATAACAGAGGTGATTTCCCTACACCTTGAACCATAAACTGGAAAAATGATTGTGATGATGAAGGAAAACCCATCCTATAGAATAATGGCCTTAGTAACGTTGATTCATGTGGCCAAAGAACAGCGACTCCTTTTGAGGAGGTAAAGATAAAAGCATCAATGTTAGAATGTAAAAATAATTTTAATTAAAAATGATAAAAAGAAAAGTAAAAAGTTATTTTAAAGTATGTAGTCAAATACCAACATTACTACCATGGAGTGAAAAAATATATTTAGTGGCTTATAAAACAAATCAATTTATACAGTCATGGTCCAGCAAATAGAATACAAGAGTCACAATTAATTAAGATAAAAAGGAAACTATAAGTCTAAAATAACTGAAAAAGATTAAAGTTAATACTATGGAGTATTATGCAGGCTATAGGACAGTACTTGGCTGTGGTCATGGAAATAAAATCAGATTGATGTGTTAATAACATATTGAGATAAAATAAATCAGAATGACCAGAATGTTTAGTAAAGAATGGAAATGATTTTTTGCAAGCATTTGCATAGTGAGTAATGTTTTATCAATTATTCCTCCACTGCATGGGCAAACTCTCTATTTGAAGGGTATTTTTTAGTATCTTCCTTCAGTGACAGATACTTGGAGGACATTGAAACTGGCTAAAGAGAAGGCACTCCTGAATTTTGGAATCATTATGTGACTGAAATACATAGCTGATTGGTGAAAGTGTGCAAAGGGACTTAAGAAGATGTTTCTGGATAGTGTAGGTAATCTACTTGTAGCACTACATCAATGGCATCTTGTTGAATCATATAGTGCACATTAATAACCCATGAAGGTAATGGCTGGCCATGAAAAATCATAAATGTATAATTTAGCATGTATTGGCTGGCTTCAGGAAGACTGAAAGCTGTAAATCATAATTAAAGGGGCTTAACCAACTGGGAAAAAAGAAAGCGTAATCCAGTAGGAGAAGATGAAAATCTAGGCAGACGTTTTAGTTTTAAATAGGCCAATTTCAAGACAAAAGACCATGTTCAGAAGGCAATGAGATGCTTGAAAGATTATTCTCAAAAATGTAAACTCCAAAAGAAGGCATGATGTGTTAGAGATTTATGGGCACCCATAGCTTGAGAAAAATAGATCAGATATATAAAGATCTTGACTTGCTCAATTAGATATTATTTAGTCCCCAGACCAGCCATCTTAGAGTGCTTAGAAAAAACTATGATTTTGGTTTAATTTCTAAGTATTCCTCTTCGCAGTATTCAGCTAGTATACTGAAACAACTATTTCAGGCCAATCTGTGTTTGAGAAAGCAATAACAATAGCATTTAGGCTTATATACAGCTTCATAGCATTTTACAGCACTCTAAGCCTGGGGTGTCAAACTCCCAGGCCCCAGGTTGGATGCATCACGTGCTGGACACATCACGCCTCATTTAGTGAAGTGGGGGGAAAGTCCCAATACATCACATGCCACCACTGGGATGATGTGAGTTTGACACCCCTGTTCTAAGCAGTTTACAATGTCAGCGTTTTGCCCCCAGAAATCTGGTTCTTCATTTTACCGTCCTTGGAAGTATGCAAAGCTGAGTTAACTTTGAACCAGACAGGATTGAACTCCTGCAGAGGCAGAGGCAGCTTGCAATATTTCATTCTAACCATGGCATCAAAGTAGCATAGCATAATTTGTCTATGGGACAATATTCATGTGTCTAATCCCTAATGTTGAGAAATGAAAACATGGGTTATTCAGTTTGTTAGTTTGATAACAGAATATTAAAAAATAAAGGAAGCTAGAATATACTTTGTCTTCATTCTCCCCTTAACAGAAATTTGTTTGGTACAGTGTCTTCAGGCTTTCATCACTTTCATTTATCACTTTCATCCAGGAGTTTTCTTGTATATAAAAATAAGTAATTTTGTATTAATTGACGAAGTATTCTATTTATCCCATAATTTGCATTAAAAACAAATTTAAATCAATGAATGTTTTAAAGCATACTTTAGAGGAGTATTTTTCAACTAGATGTTAGAGGGTTAAAGCGTGGTCAATGATTGTGTGGCCTTCTCCAAGCCAATATTCTTGATTCTTTTTGACTGTGGAGGTTTCTGCAATCTGGTCTTCAAGCAAGAACTGTGAGGTGCACAAAATAGGCAAAGTAAAAGGAAATGAAGAAGCTACAGTGTCACCTCAAGCTTAGTGATTGCTAATGAAAATAATTTTTAAAAAACCAGATAGTGGACATTACAGTACCTGGAGATAGCAGAAGAGAGAAAAAGAACTGGAGAAAAACAAAATAAAAAACCTGCAAATAGGAGTAGAAGGGATGTGGCAAATGAAAGCAAAGATAAAATCAATATTAATATTGATTTTGGATACACTTCCAAAATATCTAGAGTGCACATGAACACCATCAGCATTGACAAATCATGTCAATTGCAAAAACCAACTTTACTTGGGAACAGCTTACACCCTGTGACAATACCTTTAATATTATTAAACAACATCTGCCTATCAGAGATCCTTGGGAAAGACTTGATGGGTGCATAAAAACGCCAAATCCAGTCTAAGTATTTGGCTGCTGTGCTGCTATGATGATGATGATGATGATGATGATGATGATGATGATGATGATGATGATGATGGCATGAAATTATGAAAACAGATAAAACTCTCTGATGATTATCACTTGAACTGTTTAGACCTAAATTGGTGTTAGTTTTCTGCTCCATTTGATTTGAGCTTGTTTTAATGATGCTAGTTCAATGTTTTATGACCTGTTTTATTAAGGTTTAAATAACTCATTTTATATTGCATGTATATGAAGGTTATTATTCAATTTCTGTGATGTATGTTGCTGAAAAAATTGACATTATGAAAATTGCAGATTATATTTCTTCCCATTCTATCACAATATTTAATTACTCCTTGGCATTTATTGAGAAAAAAATTGAAACTCTAGTGGTAGTTATTGTAAGGAAACCTTTATTTCTGTATATATTTATCAAATTGTTTATCTCAGGCACAATTGATACAAATATTTGGCTAAACTGAATAAATAAATATCCTAGTGCATTTATGAAGAAAATTACTGAGATCTGCTAAATTCCCAGATTTAAAATTGGTTTTTTTAAGGTAGGAGAAAAAAGTAGGGTTACACGCAATTGATTTAAGCAAGTTTTTAAACTAATTGAATTACATCTTAATCCCCTATATATTATAAACATTTAAAATTCCCAAATTATTTTCAATATTGGTTCATTTCTTGGGTAAACATTGATCTGTCCTTTTTAAACAATTAAAGTTAAAATAGATACTTGTTATTTGTTATTTAATTCTCAAAAAAAGAATTGAGTATATTTTTAATCCTGCAATTTGTTATCAGGGAAAAAGACAATATCTAATTATAAGGTTTTTTCAGTTGAATGACTTGGTGAAGCTATTTGGCCACCTGGTATACTGTATGAGTGTGGAATAACAATTTCTTTAAAAGTATGCATTTATCAATATTATTTTTAAATTTAGAAATTATTGGGAAAATCAGAACACATCTTGGCCTTGATGAAAAAATGA
>JAPKID020002644.1:0-13103 GCA_026931265.2 Tropidonophis doriae | reverse complement strand
CTTGTCAGAAGGTTGCAAAAGGTGATCACATGACCCTGGGATACCGCAATCATAAATACATGCCAATTATCAAATGTCTGAATTTTGATCATGTAACCATGGGGATGCTGCAAAAGTCATAAATGTGAAAAATGGTCATAAGTCACTTTTTTCATTGTAATATTGAATAGTCACTAAATAAATGTAAATTACAAAAAATTGTAAGTTGAAAACTACCTATGCTCATGGAATATTATCAACAAGGAGAGACACTATCTGGTATGTTGCTGCAAGCTATATCATTTTTTCCCATTTGACTTTTATTTATTATCTTATCATTTCTTAGTTATTGCTTGTGCATTGTTTAAAGTTACCTGTGACATTGTCATCAGGTCTACCTTCAGAGTTAGTCCTGCCCTGCATTTGAGAATAGTTGAGGTTAGTGCCAAAATAAGAGGACCAAATGGAAATCAAGATGAATTGTTCAACCATTATTCCCCTGCTGTTTTTATTTTATATTGAATTATATTTCATTTTATATGTCATCTTCTATTATACAGACACTGTTGCCACAACCAAGCTGCTATAGAAAAGCTTGTGCTTGTACAGAATAAAAGCAGGGAAGGGTAAAAGGAAAGTATATTTAAATATTAAATATTAGAAATAGAATGTTTTGAACTAGATAGCCAGTTGCTGTTCTAATGACACTTTTATTGGTAGTCACTGTCAATAAAGGGTTGCTGGACTTGAAATAGATAATCTTGTGCTTATTAATTGATTAACACATGTAAGGATAAAAAAGATTAGAGAAAGCACTTTATGATTATATCAGCGTGAAACGCTGAGTGATGACTGCATAAATGCAGTTTTCTGGCAGTGTCGTGCCTTCTGGCTTTCTTCCATAATGTTGTTTTCAACTTCTCAGTTGAAAAAGCTAGTTAAAAGTCCTGGGATTCCCAGACAGTCCTTCATCCGTGTTCTAATACCAGGTCTGACTTGGACCAGCTTCTGAGATAAGATCAGCTAACTGCTGCCACCTGTTGAAACATGCCAGTGTTACTTAATGTTTGTGAAATGGGATGTCAAGGATGTCCTGCAAACTTTCCATCTAAAAAGTGCATTGAAGTCACTTTAAATTAGAATGAAAAAACAGTGAGAGGGGTAAAAACACACAGTAAGGCTCAAGAGTAGGTAAATCCCCATATTTATAAAGCTAATTTAGAATGAAAATGCATCTAGATTTTTTCTATGACTACATGAAAAGAGCTCCCTCTCCATCCTCGCCCCCAAAAAATCCCAAAGAAGAAAAACCTTTTGAAGCAACCCTTCAGGCTAGAGTGTCTCTTTCATAAGAACACACCAACATTTGATAACCACCCACCCTTTCCTCATTGAAAAGTTCCTTTTCTCAGGCTCTCTGAATTTAAAATATAAACGCTGCTGTCCTCTGAAAAATGTGTTTCTCACATGCAATAAAAGTGGTTGCTGCACAGGTTCTTCTAGAAGGGAGGACTTTTTAAAGGTTGGTAAGCTTTGTTAAGATTTCAAAAGGTGTTAAATTATTTCATCCACTAGGAATAAAAGTCAGTTCCACATGGCATCTCTTAGCTACTCCTCACTATCCTTTGAGATTTTAATAAAGCAATTTGTTTCCTGCTGCGATACAAACATATCCCTTAAGACTATATTCTAACTATCTAGTTCAGGTTATAGACTGCCTTTCTAGTGACAAGAGAAAATAAGTATATGCTGAACAACATAGATAACTAAAGATTTCCAGCTTTCTAGGTAAGAATTCTGGAGGTAAAAAAAGATTGGCTAGTTCTTGTGAACAGCTTATTTAGGACATACAAATTATCTTGCAGAAATGTTCTTGCTGGATAATCTATGCTCCTGTGTTTCCTCAGAAAATATTTTGCTCAAAAAGTGCCTTTGTGGTTTTGATAGTGAACAGAGAGCAGAATAAGTATAGCTTCCATTATTCGTACTTAGAAAATAGCATAATGTTTTAAGTTAAAAGACTTTTGTTTATGCCATGTTCAATGAAAACTTGTTTTCAATAAGATCACCTTATTGATGGGGTCTGCTCTCCCCATTTCCTGAGAACTACCCTGTCCTCTCCTATTCCATTTATTATTTATTTCATATATATCAAAGGAAAGGGCTATGTAGTTCTCCCAAAACTTGAAATGGATGGGAATTTGACACTACTATTCAGGACAATGGTGTTTCTTTCAGAGTTACAAAGCAAGTGGTGGTGGGGGTTGGTATATGGAGCCAGTGTCTAACTGATTAGATTTCGTGAATGACCCTTCATTATGAGTTATAGTTTCAACTGTTGATACAGAGGTAGAGGAAGTTGATGAATTTTAGGATCAATTAAATTGACAGAACATGCAAGCCAGAAGTGTTGACAGGGTTTGGAGGATAGAACATTAAAGTTGGGAATCATAAGGAGAAGAACATAATTAGATTGTATGGCCAAAAAACAGAACTGGAGCTGGAAAATTGTTTATATTTATTTATTTATTTATTTATTTATTTATTTATTTATTTATTTATTTATGTATTTATTGGATTTCTACCCCGCCCTTCTCCTGGAAAGGACCCATATTTGCTAGTCCATTGATTTCTTCATTGCTTACATACTCTTCAAACAATAAAAATGATACATATACACATTCTACCAGATTGAGATACAGAAATCAAATTATATTATTGGTACAAGGAGGTGGAAGATCCCAGTTATAAAAGCAACAGCTGTCAGGCCAGGAAGTGACTGTAGAACAGAATATAAACTGGATGAATGTGAAAAAGATTGCCAAATAATAAAATCAGAATAAAACTAACTAAATGCCACAACCAACAACAGAATTTGTTGAGAAGCCAAAGCTAAGAATAACATTTCACTTCTCATCCAAAAAGCTTCTGTAACTCTGAAGCTGAAGAATCTTCTTGGCTGAGAAGTGAAACATCTTCAAAGAAAAAATAGAAAATCCATTTGCCTCTTGAAAAAGCACCTTTGGGACAACCATAACTTGGATGACTGAAAAACTCCATAGGCAACAAACAAAGATGGAAATGTATAATGGAATTCTGTACAATAGATATGTCAACATTCAAAATACCTAAGAAGATTTTTATTAAAACATTTAGTGCTAGGAAATGAAGTTACATCAGGACTTCAAATTCTGGGATGTGGCTATACCTCAAAGAACAGACTCATATGGGCAATGGTTGTCCCAGAGACACTCTGTGGAATGTCACTGTAAACTAGCTTTTTAAAATCAGGTTGTATTAGCAAATCCATGGATATGGTAAATAAGTGTTAAAAGACAACATCCCTCAATGGCATAATGACAGACATATTAAATGGCAGATGAGCCATATATAGGTTCCATTTAGATTAAAGACTGGCAACCCTTGAACAGGCAAAAAAATGTGTGGTCTCAATTATTGATCTATATATTCTGTCACAAAAAAATATTAGTAGATTGTATTGTCCTTATTTAAAGAGACTAAGTGGATGAGTTTGTTTTCCATCTCACCTAACAACGGAAAACCTCCATCAGTTTCTTTCTCCCTAACATGTAAGTGGGGTGTAGTGGCCATAGAATGATGGATTTAGCTGACTGATATATAGTACTGTAAGTACTAAATACTAACTGTGTATGCTTCATAACCACACATGGAAACTCCAGACTGTTCAGGTCATAATGTAGTACTTTTGCATAGGTTCTCAGAGATAATCAAAATTTAAAACACAGCCATAGGGAACCACTTATTAGTAGAAGCAGTGGAAAACATACAGTGCAATCAATGGTGATAGTTTAAAGGGGTGTAAAGGGGATGTGGGAGTGGGAAATTATACTCTTAGACTTGCAAGAGGGATTCAGGCTCCCCCCGCCCTTTTTATCCCACCGTTCCCTTTGCAGCATCTCTCTGTGTAGTCTCCCAAGATGTTTCCCACATACCATTACAATATGTTAACAGGTGCTAGGATGCTCTATGTTTCTTATTCGATATCATATATAATCTTGTCTATAAAATAATGGCAATTATGTTGTGGGAACCTGATTCAAAGTCAAATTTAACCTCAAACTTGAAAAATACATCAGATATAGAATTTAATTCAATAAATAAACTCTTTCCAGACTACAAATTGATAATGTACTGGATCTGAAGTTTGGAGTTCTCTTCATATAAAATTTTAAATCTTAAGGTAAGTATAATTATTAATTAAAGCTAGAATTTTCAATTAATACAGAAAGTAATGCAGTATCTTTTCTTGGTTTATAATTTGAAATTCATATATTCACTGCTATAACGTATAATAATTTTAGTATAGATTTAAAGTTTTAAAGTTGAAGTAAGTTTTTCTAGTATGTATAACTGAATCCTTGTTATCTGAAAATATTTTATCTCACAATGTTTGTAAATCTTTCTTGCTCCTTTCTTTTTTAATAACTAAATTAATTAAAATTAAACTTATTAAATATTTATTAAATACTTATTGACTGGCACACACTTTCTAAATTACATTTCCAAAGCAGTGCAGAGCACTAACATACATAGATGTCTTTCCTTACTATGATGGTATCAAAATAATAATGTATGATGATGTCACCAATGAAAGTGTCACCCTTTTACATTTACATTGCAACATCATATGCTTGGGGAAGCTTGTATCATATCTATATTTCATCACTCCCACCCCTTTCCTTCCCTCCCTTGCAATTGCCTACTACCTTAATATGAATTATGAAGTTTGTATATCTTATTTTACAGTGTCTGCAGATGTCTGACCAACCACTTCGAGTTAAATAGGTTAGATTGACTACTGATCTAATAGAGTTGTACTGGTCTTCCAATTCTTGACCAGCCATTATATCCTTCTAACCATGTTCATTTTGATTCATCCCATCCATCTGATTAGAATATGGCTTATCATAAATAAGAATCTTCAGTTCAAAAGATGGTAATGATTACAGCAATATTCCAAATAGATTTTTCTCTTTAAGAAACTTTGAAAATCATGTGAAATTGTTCTTCATGCTTCTCCTTTTTGTATATTCCGGCTGAGAAAGGCAGGACAGGTGCTTCCTTGACATAGTATCCCATTGGAATCTAGTAAACACTGGGTTATATTTTTATGGTTTCATTCACATGTTCATCTTTTTTTGCAGTTCTCAAGCTGATCCTGATTAAGGTGCAATTTTTAGTATTGCACATTTGATAAAAGGAAGTTCTTTTGTTTTAATAGTAATATAGGATTGTCTAATTATGTATGTTTCCATACTGCTTCTCACAATTTTGTAATCCTACAATTTTGGGCAATCTTCAGGAAAGTTAAGAATATGAAAGACAATATTATAGTAACCGTTTCAAACAATTCTCACACAAAGCAAACAGAGGAAGTATTTTATTTTATTTTATTCATGTATACTTATTATAGCTGTCCAACTCCAATGGACTCTGGGTGGTGTACAAAGCACACACACACAAAAAAACCACCACAAAAAGAGATAAAATGTAAAACTAGATAGATAGTCCACCCTAAAATGATCTAAAAGGACATAAACAAACATTTATTGGTGGTCTAATTTATTTTGGATGGAATTCTTTGTCATGAGCATGATTAATTAGCTGATTTATTCAACATAAACAGAAAACCCATCAATGTCTTTCAGAATTCATCTGAAACGGAGTTGGCCGCTGTTGGGAGAAATGTCCATCTGGGTTCAGTTCAAAGGGGGGGAAAAGACACTGGAAACATGGAGGCTGCTTGAAAAGATGGTTTAATGGTGCACAGGACCACATGATTTGAGCTCCTCAGGAAAAAGGTCATCACTTGCTTCAAGATGTTGGGTGAAGGAGAAAAGAGAGTGTGACACTGAAAGTCCCTGGTTTAATGCCCTCTCTGATGTTTGATCTTGATCTTGCATTCTATTGGTTGTCGGACTCCCTTGGGGCTATGCAGGGGCGAACCCTCTAGGCTGAGTTTTGAGTCCAAGTTTGGTTGAGCATTGCTTCTCCCCAGATGCCCTGTGGTAAAATGGTTAAAGGGTATTACTATCATGCTTTAATCCCATCACCTTGGAGCTGAAGGAGGAATAGACTGGTTCAGGCATTTTAATGGCCCATTGACAAAGGTGGGGGCTATTAATAGTGAGTCTGTTTCCTGACTTAAAACATGTTTCTCCATTTCTGATCCAGGGAAATATAATATTTGCCTTTTCAATATTTCCTAGGATACTTCATTTTTCTAGGAGAGGAGTGGGTTTTAACTTCCTACACCACCAACAAACCTTTCCCATGTATTTTGGAGTTCGCCTCCTCAGTTCTGGCAGAGCAGTGCCCAGCCTTTTCTATTTGTATTTTAAGCCTAAGCAGAGAGGCATATCCCGCTGTAACTTCAAGGACATAGATAATATCATTACAGTCTCTCTTCCTCATAGTCCTCTTCAATCCTTTGTACATCTACATAAGAACTGCACTGACAGTCTTTTTGCTCTTAACTGTTGCTGGCTGCAAGATATGTGAGAAAGACCTTGAGAGATGGAGTACAGCTAAATTGCCTAGGGAAAGGTCAGACTGGCAAACAAGGCATAGCCTGCAAATGCATAGTGGGCTGACAAAAAGGCTCAGAAGAACCTTCTCCAGCTAGCTTTTCGGTCTGTAAAGGAGATGCCAGGAGATTTATACACTTGAAAGGTAATGTTAATCTAGTCCTGCAATAAAGTAAAATTAGTTCATCTGGTCATGTTTTCTGTCCGCTCTACCTGGGACATGAAATTATTAATCACTTTAATTTACAGTACTAGCCTAATAACGAAACAAGTTGTATCTTTCCAATTGCTTTGGCTTATTCAATGAGCCACACAGAAAAGTGGAAAATTGCCAGAGAATTGTCTATCCTTATGTCTAGCAAAGGCATAAAGGTAGACAAAGATGTGACTGTATGTGTGAATGAATGACCTTGGGACACAGGGTAAAAAATTGCAACCAAGGAAAAGCCAACTTAGCTCACAGCCAGACTAAGGGCAGGCAAAGGGTTCCTAGGAGATCCTCCGTAGGGCCTTGGGCTGTAAAGGGAATGGGGAAGAAAGATTTGCAAGATTCTAATATAAACTCTGGCAGTCTGGTTTACCTCACCAGGCTGATACAAGGTGCCTGAAAATACAACCATAAGGACCAGAAACATCTAACTCATTTTCATAGCGATCACAGTCCTAGTAGTTTGTCTTTTTGTGTGTTTTGTCTTTGCTTGGGTCAAAAAGCAAATGTTAAAGGAACGTTTCAAGATTAATGTCACAGTGCTTTCACCACACATAAATCTCTACTCCCCACCCCCGCGAACCGTAAGATCAGTCTGGCGCACGTCAACTGTGTTGATATTACTACATGGTAGAGGTCTTCAAACTTGGCACCTTGTGGACTTCAACTCCCAGAATTCTCCAGACATCATAGTGAGTAGCCCACCCTTCCAGAAATAAAACTAGAGATTAGCCAATCGTCAGTCATCTTTAGGTGAATGTCATAATTTTTAGCCAATGAAAATATTAGCCTCTCTCCTATTCTCCGGAGGAAAGGATGGGGGTGGGGTTTGTTTAGCTCAATAGGAAACATGGCGGCTGCCGGGGCTGGGAAGGTGGCGGGCGCCGCTGTCGGAGCCGTAGTAAAACCAGTCTTCAGTCGGGATTTGGCTGAAGCCAAACGGCACGTGAGGGAATTATACAGAACTTGGTACCGTGAAATCCCAAATACTGGTGAGGGGCCGTGATTGCGCTCGCATCTCCGCCGTCAAGGTCGTAGGGACAGGAAACGTTTAACTTGGTTTGAAAAGGAGTCTCGCAGACCGGAGTTGTCTTCATATTTCCTTCACGACTTCTCCGATCTGAATATCACAAAGGGATACTTTCTCATTTTCACGGGAATTCCTTAAATGGAAGGGGCACTTTAAATCGCCTTGAGGACTAGACGTATAAATAAGTAGGAGATAGTTAATTTGGGATTAGGTTCGTAAAGTTGGAAGGGACCTAAGAGGTCATCTAGTACAACCCCTTCAATTCTGCAGCATTCACTACATCACACCATTCCCTGACAGATAATTACTCAGCCAAGATTAATTAATGATATATAGGCATATATGATTGTATGCCTTTGAGAGAAGGATTCATGGCATAAGTATAATTCAAACTGTTCTATTGATTAATATCTTGTTTTTGTATTACCTTGCCTCATCATCTTTGCTAGAATTCATCCTTATTCATTCATCTTTATATTCATTGTCATTGTTGAATATTGGGTGTATTCTGAATGTAGCCTGAAACTCAATGAAACTATATCATGATCCAGAAATAAATGTGTGAATATTAACTGCATGCTAGGATATAGTACAGGACATTTGTTTGCAGAAAAAAACACGCGAAATACTTGGTGTTATAGTTTCGTAAATAGCCACAGAGTGGAAAGAAAAACTTAAAAAATTTAATGTGGGTTTAGAAGGCCACAAAGGGTTTCAAATGTATGCTTGTAAATTGTAGTTCCAAGTTTTGATCAAACTGATCCTCAACATAATTTACTTGAGAATCCCAATTATACAAAACTGCCTTGTAGTTTAACATTTTGTATTGTATTACATTACCTCAAATAATACATAACTTTTGCTTCTACTTAGTACATGAAAGTAATTGTGCTATATACATATAACAAAAATGAGGTTTTTAAATACCTGTAGACTGTATTACCACAAGGTGTTGTCTAGTGTAGTATTTAATTTTGTCTGTGGAGAATCACTTGTGCACTAATAGCTTGAAAATCTAGTGATACATGGTAAAATCAGAATAATCCTGTATTTTATAGTGGTTTCTGATTTTCCTGCAGTTTAAAAGAATTTTCTACTAATTAAATTTTTCATATACTCTATGTCCCATAATTTTCAGTAAAACGGCCTGTAAATTAGTTTCAACAGAGGTGGTGATAATGTTGACAAATGTACATGGGATTATTTTTCATCCATGATCATTATTTTGCTTTTGCTCTAGTGCATGCATACCAATTGGAGATCACAGTGAAACAGGGGCGTGACAAGGTACGAGAGCTCTTCATGAAAAATGCCCATGCTACAGACCCCAGAATTATTGATTTGCTTGTTATTAAGGTAAGACAAATAACACTTTTTCTAAATTCATAGCAGATGTAGTATTAGGGAAGTTATGATGATAATTATTTCATCTTTTTGTCAATTCTGTGTGAAAATAGAGTGGGAAGTTGCAACATATATAAAATACTTATTTGTATCAGTTCTTTTTATCCGAGTTTTCGTCCTTGAATGCTAAACATATTTGGTAATATGTTCTACTAAGCAAGTAACTGTTTCAAAGAGGCAGTTAAGATTCTAGCAGAATTGATTTGCAACAATCCCATACTGGCTTCTATTAATTGTAGCTTGTCTATCCAAGTGCTTAGAAACATGTTGCTTGTCAAAGACCAACTAGCCACCGTAGATGTCAAGTTGCGAGTGTTGAAGTTTCCTAGGTCTTTCCCCCTTTAGAGATAGGGATGACATTTGCTCTCCTCCAATCTTTTGGAACCTCATCAGAAATTCTCGAAGATTATTGAGAGAGGTTCTGCCATCCCCTCCATTATTTTTTTCAGTATTCTGAATGTAATACATGCTGGAGCCATCCATTCAATTAAATTATCCACATTTTCTCTTTTAAGTCTTTTTGTGTATGTTCCCTCCTTCCCCACCATTATAATTATGAGAGAAGACAGGTGTCTTCACTCATTAATAATTCATCATTTTTTTCTTCACAATGGGCACACATTCTCCTTAGCTTCCTTTTATTTATAATATACCTATAGAAACGTTTTCTGTAATCTATCAGAAGCTTTAGTTTTTGTTAAGTTAGAGTGTGGGTGTCAAACTAGCAGCCCATGGGAGGATCCGTCATGCACTGGCCACGCCCACCTCAGCTCCACAAGGCAAAAAATATCACAATAGGTCACATGATGTGATCGAGTTTGCTACCCATAAAGTTAAGAGTTTTCTTGATGGTGCCTTTGATTACCTTCTATTCACCTTTGTATTTTCTCCTCTCATTTCTTATGTGTCCCTTTTTACTTTCAGCGTTTTATAAACTCGACTCACATCAGTGGTGGCCTGTTTAGATTTATCTCATTTCTCCTTGTAGGGATTTTTATAATTCCACTTTTTCGGTTTCATTGAATTTACCAGCTTTCCTAAATACTTTATTTGTAGCCATTGAGTCCAACCTATTTTCCTTCAAAATTAATAAAAAATCCAGTCTTCTGACAGTCAGCTTTCAGTCTTCTTCTGTATAATATGATCACTTTTCCTCACTGTGCCAATCATTTTACTTCTTCAACCATTTCTCCTTGTTAGTGAGGATTGGGTCCAGGATGTTTCCCCCACCTCCCTTTGTACTTTCTTCCACCTTGTGACAAATGAAGTTGTCACGAGAGATGAAAAGAATTTGTTGGAGTTCTGACTTGGCAGAGTTAGATTCCCATTGCATATTAGGATAATTGAAATCCCTCATTCATAACTGAAATCTATATCGCACAGGGCTTTATGGAATACCTTTCCCTGTGCAAACTCTACCCCCTTGGCTGAACACCTGGCTTTCCACCCAAGTGAAATTTGTTACCGGAGTTTTAAAGACTGTGGTTTTTAATAGATGTATGTATTACAGGTAGTGTTCAACTTACAACCACAGTTGAGCCCAAAATTTATGTTGCTAAGTGAAAGTTATTCCTCCCATTAGCAGTGGGAGGAAGATGGCAAAGATCAGCTATGGGCAGTAGGAATGTTGGAGCACAGGACATCAGGCATATAGGGCAGAGCATAGGGTGATGAGGCAGGGCAGCCGAAAGGGAAATACTGGGGGGAGATAGGCAGGTAGGAGGAGTTGAAGCAACCCTCTAGTTGTAAATGTGAGTGGGCTGCCAAGTGCCCAAAATTGGATCATGTGACTGCATGGGAGATGTAATGAATGTAATGTTGGGGATTGGGGGTATTCATCCACTGCTGTCATAACTATACTGTTGAGAATGAATGATTGTTAAGTGAGAACTACCTGTATTGCATGACTCTTTGAAAGAGGAGTCATCTAAATTAAAAAGACCTCTACCTCTTAACCAGGTGGCTCTACAACAGTATCATTTATTTCCTTTTACTCTTATCCAAATGTTTTTAACAATATTTCCACATGGATTCATGAATTTCCTGTATGTATTTTGCACATTACAACATCCTTACTATTTCTACTGCATCTGTTCCCCTTGAATAACTTGCTGTGGGCCACTTATAAGCAACACTTTGCCATGTTTTGATGTTGTCTATGACTACGCGTTAGTCTTCCTAAGGTCAGATCCCTTGTTCTCCCAGTTTATTTCCCATATTCTATATTTAGTATAGAAACATTTT
Source organism: Tropidonophis doriae (assembly GCA_026931265.2). Classification (NCBI taxonomy): domain Eukaryota; kingdom Metazoa; phylum Chordata; class Lepidosauria; order Squamata; family Natricidae; genus Tropidonophis; species Tropidonophis doriae. Next base: position 1,669 of record JAPKID020002644.1, on the reverse strand, counting down.
TATTAATATCTATTGCAATCTCTTTTGTAGTTCTGCAAAACTCTGCCTCTCCTCTTGATGTCCTGCTTCCCACTTTGTGTTTTTTTCTTGGCCCGAGTCCTTGACTGTATATTTGGTTTGGGCTTTTGCCTCTTCCTCTCCATTTTTGATAAGACCTGTGAGGTTTCTACCAAACATTTTCTTCCAAGTGTTTGTAAGATATATCCGTTCTCTTCCAAGTATCCTTCATAAAGTGATTATAGATAGAATCCAGAAACTTTTAGGTGATACCATGTGCAGAGCCTACCTACAGAGTACTAAGACTCACACTAAGTTAAGGGGTCTCTTGCAAGGCAGCAGGTGTCAACTGTCTTTTTTTCTATGAAAAAAAGGACAGCTTTCCCCCCAGGATTTACAACAGGCACTACAGGGTGGGTAGCATTGAAGAAGGAAAGAGGTATTGCCAGAGGCAAAAATGCAACTTCATACATTCTCCATTTCAGATTCTATAGTATATGTCTTATTTCCTAAAGAGGGCTTTGACATTAGATGGGCCATGGGTTACTTACCCATCCTGATCTTCTCCTGAATATAAACCTGCTTTTTAAAAAAATCAGTTATTACCAATTTTTGATAATGTTGTTCTTAAAACTGATTTGACAGGAATTATCACCTGGCATACTGATAATTTAAGTAATAATTGTTCTCTTATTTTTGGTATAGGGAAAAATGGAATTCCAAGAAACAGTCAATGTGTGGAAACAAAAGACCCATATAATGAGATATTTTCATGAGACAGAAACACCCCAACCCACGGACTTCCTATCCAAGTTCTACATAGGCCACGATCCTTGAACTAAATCATCAATAGAGAATAATGACTCTGTTTTCTGTTCCAAATAAATGTCTGTATGTTAACACTATTCAACAAGAAAGTATTCAAGGAGGCATGCATTATTTATACTTATTTTGAGTATTTGATGCTAATATTTCATCCTGAATTCATTTTGCAAAATCTACTTCACCATAGTTAAGTATGTTGTAGCACTTACACTGCAAATGTTTTAAATAATATATAACACTGCAGTCTAAAAAGTAATACTAAATTTCTCTTTAGTATATGGTGAGATTCTGTTGAATATATATGCAGAAAAGATTTTATTTGGGAGAAAAGGAACCAAATGCAATTCAAAGTATTACATTCATAGGAGTCTAATGAATTTTTAAATATTTATTTTAGGGGATACACTACAGTTTTCATGTGTTTACTGTTGCAAAATTGTAGCAGTATCCCCGAATTCTAGAATAAAAATCTCACACTGCTTAAACGTTGACAGCAGAGATGGAGGTTACTTATTACAATTTTAAGAAATTTAGCAATCTATGTAATACTTCCATTATACATCCTAATCCTATAAATTTTCTAATGTAGTTCAGCTGCATGGAATACAAATAAAAAGCTAGGGAAGAAGGAAAATCTAATACATACACTATATTTCTAAACTGTTTGCTTTCACCAAAATTATAATTAAAACTTTCTCAAAGGTCTATAATTCAATTCAATTCAAATTTTATTTATACCCCGCCCTTCTCCTAAAAAAGGACCCAAGGCAGCGCACAGGCCATTTAAAACAGTACATACATATAAATATCCAAGTTAAAAAATAATTAAATAGAAATCCCGTGCTAA
>JAPKID020002643.1:0-13104 GCA_026931265.2 Tropidonophis doriae | reverse complement strand
GTGAATTCTGCTCATTCACATCCAGCAAAGTCTTTCAAGGGAGGATTTATAGTCACAGACCTTATCTGGCTTGGAGAACTGACAGGCCGATCTCTGTAAAACTTGGCAAGGAGTTTCGGAGTCTATTAAATGAACTAATTGTCTCCTGCAAACTCCACTCCCCTTTCGTTCCTCTTTTATTTTCTCTGGGAGGGGCCATTCATCATGCACCTGTGGCCTTATTCCCAAGTTATATCCTGTTGTTTAGCTGTTCCCTTCATTTGGCAACTCTGTGCAAGCGCACACTGGGAACAGGCTCCAGCTGTTTTTCTGCCTCACTGATGTCTGACTCTGAAGGCACCTGATAACTGGCCCTAACCCCCTCTCTGCCTCTGACACAGAGCCCTCATCAGAGCCTTCCCCAGACTCCAGGAATGGCCCATGTTCCCCCCCCCCAACCTCCTCACTGCCCATATCTGCTGCTAGCTCTGCTGGCCGCTGGCAGGCCACAACAATATTGTCCTTTTACTGACTTGTCCACCTCAAATGCACTTTGCAGTGCTAGCAGAGACTTTGGTTTCTCGACATTTCATCTCCAGCGTGGTGTTTCACCCTCCAGATTATTCCACAGGAGGGAGGATTTACATCTTCCCCTATGGATATAAAATAATGCACCTTTGAAGGCATAGAAGACTTCCCTTGTTCCAATCTTCAGTTGTTTTTACTGTTTGTCCTCTGGTGATTCTGGCTGTTATTTCAGATGCAGGAGCCCTTCATGAAGACAATTGTGTTACCACCTAAAGGAAGAGAAGGTCTTTCTGGTCCTTCGATGGAGCAGCTGCCCCAGGAGGATCCAATTTGGGTCACATTGCCACGTAAGTGAAGGTTGGTTCTTGAGGGCATGAAAGCTTTGAAGTGCTTCCGTTCGTATGCTGTTTTTATACATAAGTTTTGGGCTGGGTTAATTTATAGTGCTTTCCTTTTACTTCAGTCGCAGGGAGCAGAAGGCGATTGATGGAAGTGACTGAAACATCTCCTCTGTGTGGTGAGGCAGCCACAGTTCAGGTAGGAGAGCTTCATTAAAGCACAGAAATCTTTGGGGGAGGAATGGGGATGTCTGGTTTGATCATGGGACAATGCAGAGCTTGGTAAGGAGATTATGTGTTGGCTCAGTCTCACTTTCAAATGGTTATTTAAGCACAACCCCACAAATCAATATTATTTATTCATGTAAACAGCTGAGTGTTTACTGTATTTTTTGGAGTGTAAGATGCTCCGGAGTATAAGACTTACCTTAATTTTGGAGGAGGGAAAAAAATTCTGCCTTGCCTACCAGCATCTATCGCTATTCATCTGCCTAGCATCCTTGCAGCAAACAGCCTGGGCAGCTTCAGCACATTAGCCTGATTCAGCACGAGCAGTTTTAGAGGCTGCCTTTGCAAACAGAGCTTTTGGAGGCTATTTGAGAGGCTGTCCATGTGAGAGGACATGGGGAGGCCGAAGGGTGGGGGCCAATGAGTGGGTAAGGCTTCATTCTTTTAGTGGGGGGAAAGTGCGTCTTATATGCCAAAAAAAGATGGTAAATTTGTTTAAATGTAAATGGTTTCTGCATTGGTTTAAAATAAATCTCTTGCTGCCTAAGGCAGATGCAAGGAGAAGAACCAGCTACCATGTTGTGAAAGCAAAGAGTCATTTTGATTTATTTACTTTTATTAAACCATTAATAAGACTACTCAATGTAGTCTAATAAACAAAGCAATTAAATTGCAACACTGAGAATTGATTAGCATTAAATAAGTTACCTATACACATCGGATTCAAAGATGTTTATATGATGTTTGCATTTATGCAAGAGGAATAGAAAAGAGGTATAAAAAAAGAAACAAAAGGTTTCCAAGCGAAGCATGTCAGTCAAATTCACTTAGTTCTTGAGCCAGGAAGAAATTCCAAACCTGCAAATTGGTCATGGTGCCTCTTCTTCCCTGGGAATCTCTATGATTCCATGTTCAACTAAGAAAGGCTTTCAAAGATGGCTGCATTGTTAAACTCCAACCTAGAGGCTCCAGTTCCATCTTTGTGCGCTTGTGAAAAGGTCAAAAAAAGAGCATTTTCTCTTTTGCAAAACTTTTTGCTGTTTAAGATATATGAAATCTGAAAGGAAACTTCCTGGGACTTCTGCTGAGGAACAAATACTTTGACTTTCAGGGCTCGGTATCCTTTGAGGAGGTGGCTGTGTATTTCACGGAGGAGGAATGGGCACTGCTAGATCCCAGCCAGAGAGCCTTGCACGAGGAAGTCATGCTGGAGAATTTTAGGAATGTGGCCGCTCTGGGTAAGGGCCTTGCTTTGGGCTCAGTGAATTGCCGGAAGTCCTTTGTCATAAGTGCAAAGAGAAGAGCACCTGACTAGAATAAGCACAGGGAGAAAGTGTCTTGTATCTCTCTGATTTCTGTTCCTCATAACCACCCAGTTTCCTAGGTTACCTAATAACCGATGGCAGTTCTCATATTGACTGTTTGGTCAAAAGACCCTCCTTTGGCTTTGAGTAAATCATGTGTAAACTCCCTGTAGGGCTGAGAACAAGTGGCATTATTTCCCTGAGTACTTCAGTCCAATATTGGTCTATCTGCAGCTTTGTAAAAAGATAGTGTTTGGAAACCTGGGAAGATTTCAAGAAGCCACATTAAATTTAATGCTGGATTAGTCAGATGGCACACAACTGCTTCATAAGCAAATTCATATTTGAACATTCCTGCAGTGATACCATATTTATTGGCAGTTTAGCAGCTTCTGAACATTCTCTGACACTTAAAGTCTTCTTTCATCAGTTTATAGCTTCTGTAGTCAATCTTTCTTCTGTTCCTCCTACTCGGTGCTGTTGTCGTCTTCTTCTTGTTGGTGTCCATATTGTCTCGGGTCTGCTGGGCTTGCTACTACCAGCTGTATTAAAGTCCCCACAGTACAGGGGCTTTGTTGTTGCAGGCCATGCCACTGCCTCCTGGCTGATCACCTTCCTGGCTGCCAGGTCTCTTCCGTCGCAGTCGGCTACTGCCAAGAGTTATGTAGAGCCCCCATGGAGGAGCAAACTATGAGGAGGAAGTCCCAAAGGTGCTTTTTCAAGAGGCAAATGGATTTTCTGTTGTTGTTTCATTAACTTGGATGTTGCTTCTCATCCAAGAAGCTTCTTCAGTTTTGTCTGGATGGTAGGAAATGGAAGGATTTCTATTTCTTGCAGACAGCTGGTCATTTGCATTGATCAGGGTCAGCTGAGTAGTGCAAACGGGTGTGGAGCCTTCTTGGAACTGAAAGAACTACAACACAGTTCTTTCAACAGTTCCAAGAAAGTTCCACACCTATTTGCATTACTCAGATGACCCTGAGGACACAGATAAACCTCCAGGTGGCCTCAACTCTCTAAAAGAAAATGACCAACTGTCTGCGAGGAGTATAAATCCTTCCATTCCTCACCATCCAGTCAGAGCTTGAAGAAGCTTCTTGGATGAGAAGCAAAATGCCTTCAAAGAAAAAAGAAAGACCATTTGTCTCTTGGAAAAGCAACTTTGGGACAATCATGACCCGGATGACTGCATGACTTAGAATCTCCATAGGCATATGAGGGAAGAGCTGGTGGGGGGGAGGGGATGAGCCCAGCAGTGGTAGAGCCTCTCGGCTGTGTGGCCTGAAGCCAGCCATTGACAGGAATCCCAGCAAAGGGAAGCTATGACGGATGCCAAGGAAGAAGACCATAATCACACACAGGTGGACAGGAAGGAAGATCCTCTAGAAGTGGAATGCAGGATTGTCTTCATCTTGGCCATGCTGTTCTGGGCGACCAAAAGGACAGAGATGGGAGGGAAAAGGTCCGACGCTGTGGAAGTTGAGGCAATTCTACAAACCCCTTAAAAGTGTCCCTTGCTTTGGAAGAACTGAGGCTGGAGGACGATCCCAGTATAGGGTAGTGATGGTTAATCTTTTTGGCACCAAGTGTATGTGTATGGGCACACACTGGAACCCAGAAGAGAGCAGCTGGTGGGTGCACATGCACGCAACAGAACCCGGAAGAGCAGCTGGCAATGGTGTGTGTGCCCATAGAGATGGCTTTGGATATCCCCTCTGGCACGTGTGCCATAGGTTCACCATCACGGGCTTTGAGCATTTCCAAAACTATATTAGCTATAATAAACGTCAAAGCATCAATTGAAGAAGCCAACAATCCGTTTAATTCTTAATGGCCCATTGCTCCTAATCATTCAGTCTTCGGATAAAAATTAGGGTTTTTTTTTAATAAGGACAAAAAACAGAAAAAAACTGATAAAACTATGAAGGAGTAAAATAAAAATTTGGTTCCTTCCAGGCAGACAAAGAGGAACTCAGTAACATCTTAGATAGTCAGAAATAACAGGTGCAGCTTTTGTTTCTATTGGGAATGTAGTGACTAAGTTTGTCTTTCTTTTTTCTTTGAAAGGTTATGGCCAGAAACAAAATAGTTACAAGCAGACCAGGGTAGCCCTATTACAAATGATCAAGTCTGAAGAAGGCATGCTTGGACATGAAGGGGCATCACAAAGGAGTAAGAAAACCTGCATAATGAAGGGAGGGAAGAGTTCGCCTTCTTCTGAATATAATGCAGTCCATGACTTCCCAACCCAGTCAGTTCAACAACGAGAAGATAAAGGAATATATAGTAGATGTGGTAAGAAAGGCGACAAGAAATTTGATTTCCTTAAATACCAGACTGAAGAGGAACAAAACACATATCAAGAAGATGGGAAGAGTGTCAGTCATTACCGAACGCATCTCAAGGACATACCATATGCATTTATAAATTGTGAGGGAAGTGTCAATTTGAGCAGTCATCGTATTTCTGATAATAATGAAAAACAGTGTGAGTACGAAGAGGGCTCCAATAAGAAACAGTTGCTTATTTTACCCACAGAAAATCCACCAAAGGAAAAACCATACAAATGTTCGCAGTGCGGAAAGGCCTTCACACAGAGATGTAAACTTACCATACACGAAAGAATCCACACAGGGGAAAAACCATACGTGTGCCTGGTCTGTGAAAAGACCTTCACGCAGAGATGTAAACTAATCATACACGAAAGGATCCATACAGGGGAGAAACCATATATATGCCAGGTGTGTGGAAGACGATTCAATCAGAGCGGCCACCTAACAAGACATAAAAGAACCCACACTGGGGAGAAACCGTATACGTGCCTGAAGTGTGGAAGGAAGTTCAGTGAAAGTTCAAGCCTTGTGATGCACGTGAGAAGCCACACAGGAGAGAAACCATATATATGTACGGAATGCGGAAAGAGCTTCCGTCAAAACAGCGTCTTTGTTTGCCATAAAAGGATCCACACCGGAGAAAAACCATACAAATGCACAGAGTGCGGAAAGAACTTCAGTCAAAACAGTAGCCTTTTGAAACATAAAAGAATTCATACAGGGGAAAAACCGTACCAATGCCTGGACTGTGGAAAGAGATTCAGTGTACGCTCGGATCTTACATATCATAGAAAAATGCACACAGGAGAGAAATCATTTAAGTGTTTGGAATGTGGAAAGAGCTTCAATTGCAAACGTTACTTTATTCGCCACAAAAAGATCCACACAGGAGAAAAACCGTACAAGTGCTTGGAGTGCGGAAAGAGTTTCAGTCAGAACAGTCACCTAGTCAAACATAAAAGAATTCACACAGGGGAGAAACCCTATCAGTGCCTGGAGTGTGGAAAAAGCTTCATTGCAGCCTTACATCTTACATATCACAGAAGAATGCACACAGGGGAAAAACCTTACAAGTGTTTGGAATGTGGAAAGAGTTTCAATTGCAGCAGTTATTTTATTTGCCATAAAAGAACCCACACAGGGGAGAAACCATATAAATGCCTGGAATGCGGGAAGCGATTCAACAGGAGCAGTCATCTTGCTTATCATAAAAGGATGCACACAGGAGAGAAACCATACAAGTGCACAGAGTGTGGAAAGAGCTTTTCATATAAAAATGGCCTTAGGTACCATCAAAGAATCCATACTGGAGAGAAACCATATGCCTGCTTGAAGTGTGGAAAGAAGTTCAGTGCAAGTGCAAACCTTATGATGCATATAAGAATCCACACTGGGGAGAAACCATATAAATGCACGGAGTGTGGGAAGAGCTTCCGTCAGAACAGCGTCTTTATTTGCCATAAAAGGATCCACACAGGAGAAAAACCGTACAAATGCACGGAGTGCGGCAAGAACTTCCGTCAGAACAGTAACCTTATCATACATAAAATAATTCACACGGGGGAGAAACCGTACGAATGCGCAGAATGTGAAAAGCGCTTCAGCCACAAAAGTCACCTCACAAGACATAAAAAAATCCACACGGGAGAGAAACCCTGTACGTGCACAGATTGTGGGAAGAGTTTTAGCCGAAATAGTCACCTCACGAAACATAAAAGAATCCACACAAGAGATAAGCCATAACTTGGAAGATTTCATCACACAAGTGTTTTTTTCTTATAAAGGGAAAAATAGAAATACTGTATGTTGACTGTAAAGATCAGTAGTCTTGTTAGACTTAAAGGAATCCACATGGCAGAAACATGAAAACGCCTGAAGTGTGGAAATATATTTAAAAGAGTGTTGCATTTATTTCTCATAAGAGGTTGTATTGTGGGAAGGATGCCTGGAGTAAATTACCAGGATCGGCCTTTTTCCCCCCCTTAAAAAAAAATGCAGGCGAAAACACATACCGGTAAATGTGTACGTTTAGTTGAGCTACATGGACTTAAATGTGTGGCGACGTGTGGAAAGGCCATATCCATTTGGTATAAAAAGTATACCTAGGAATGGATCAAAAAAGACTTTAAATAAGACCTATCATCTTACATCCTCGAAACATTCCACTCAGAGAGAAACTGTAAATGAGCGGAATGTGGAAAGGATAGTGACAGTTGAACCTGTAAAGTGACCCTGACAAAGAACACCTTCATATTGTTCCTCAAAAAGGAATCATAATCGTTGCCAAATAATATTTCTGATTGGTTAATCCCCTGTGGGAAGCCATTTTTCTTTGAATATGATGCACGCAAGACATGAAGGGTTTGGATCATGACGTGGATATCATTTTGATCCCCTGAAGAGATCTCTGATTAAAATCCTGCATCTGAGCCTCACTTGTTATAAGAAGTGAACCATTTGGTTCTTTTCAGCATTGTTACCAACCAGTAATTATGACATTTTGTATTTATTTATTTTCTTCCAATCTGCCATTTGTTGGAACAAAAGAAATCCTAAATATACATCCAAAACATTTTCTCTTGTAAAGAAAATGTGAAAGAAGAGAAAAGATTGAAAGGACTCCAAAGAGGAATGCTTGAAGGAGGAGGAATTATTGTTATTTATTATTATTATATATACCAGAATGTGAAATCTGGTATATATAATAATAATAATAATCTGGAGCCTGGGGAGGGTGAAAAAAGCACACCAAAAATGGGGTGGAATACTGGTTGTGCGCTCATGCGTGCTGTGATCGTGCACATAGCATTATGGGTGTGGCATGCCTGCACATGACCCCTGTGATCTCCCCCCTCCCTCCCGCTTTTGGCACGTGAGCCTAAAAAGGTTTGCCATCACTGCCCTATACCCCTGATGGCAAACCTATGGCATGCAGCATGCGAGCCGTTGCCCAGCTCAGCTTCACTGCCCATGCATGTGTGCACCTCCTGCCAGCCATCTGGTTTTTGAAGCACTGCACCTACCCTTGCTCTGTTTTTGGTGCCAGGAGGCTTCAGGGAGTGCCTCTGGAGCCCGAGGGAGGCTGTTTTCGTCCTCCCGGAGGCTCAAGGAAAACCTCCAGAGCCTGGGCATGGCAAAAAACAGGCCTCCTGGAAGTCCAGAAATGCACCTGTTTCTGGCCTCCGGAGGCCGGGGAAGGCCATTTTTGCCCTCCTGGAGGCTCAAAGAAAGCAGGAGGCCAAGGAGGCTGCATGGGGGGGGTGCACAGACAATTTAGGCACGTGAGGAGAAAAAGGTTAGCCATCATTGCCCTACATCATTTCTGACAGATGATAGTCTAATATCTTCTGTAAAGCCTCTAGTGATGAAGCCATCACAACCTCTGAAGGCCAGCTGTTGATTGTTCTCACTGTCAGAAAATTTATCCTAATTTCTAGATTAAATTTCTCCTTGATCAGTTTCCATCCATTGTTCTTTGTCAGGCCTATGGGAACTTTGGAAAATAGGTTGTCCCCCTCCTCTCTGTGACAGCTCCTAAAGTATGGAAGCAGTGCTATCATGTCACCCCTGGTTCTTCTCTTCACTAGACTAGCCATGCCCAGTTCCTGTAACCTTTTTTATATGTTTTGGCTTTGGGAGTGAGGAAACAGATTTGACATCACCCCTCAGCATGATGTTTTCTGATATGTAAAGTTGCCTATTGGAGATTCTTGTTATTTCCTGTGTATTAAGCATTTTCTTGTATTTATCTTCCTTGCCAATGGTTTCTTGACTTCCACTTAAAAAAATAAATGTTGTATCATTATTTGTATATCACCATAATTCCAAAGACATTTTGGATACAAATATATATTTAAAACAAAATAGGAAAAGGTAGTAAAAAGGTAGGGGGGACAATATGAACAATAAAAAGGGATGCTAAGCTTGAATAACCATTTCTCATTTGAAAGACAAAGGCTTCTCTTTTGAAGACAGCAAAGTCTCCAGAAGTTGTGAATGCCCCAACACTGCAAGTCTTCAAGAAGATGTTGGATAGCCATTTGTCTGAAGTGGTATAGGGCTTCCTGCCTAGGCAGGGAGTTGGACTAGATGACCTCCAAGGTCGCTTCCAACTCTGCTATTGTAACTTAATGCCCCACCCACAGGGGTGTATTAATCATTAAGCAAACTAAGCACGTGCTTAAGGCACCAGGTCCAAGGGGGCACCACAAGTTCCACCAGTACGCTGATGACACCCAGCTGTACATCTCTACCCCTGACCACCCCAACAATGCCGTCGAGGTGATGTCCCAGTGCTTGGAGGCCGTGCAAGTCTGGATGGGAAGAAACAGGCTTCGGCTCAACCCATCCAAGACCAAGTGGCTGTGGTTGCCCGCACCACGATATAGCCAGTTGGTTCCATCTCTGGCTATCGGGGGCGAGTCATTAGCTCCCGCGGAAAGGGCCCACAACTTGGGTGTCCTCCTGGATTCTCGGCTGTCATTGGATGACCATCTGACAGCCGTAGCCAGGGGGGATTTTTATCAGGTACACCTGATAACGCCAGTTGCGCCCCTTTCTAGATCGTGGTGCCCTATGCACAGTCACTCAAGCCCTCGTCATTGCCCGCCTGGACTACAGTACCACTCTCTACATGGGGCTTCCCTTGAGGTGCACTCAGAGGCTCCAGCTAGTCCAGAATGCAGCCGCGCAGGGGATCTTGGGAGTCTCGAAATACTCCCATATAACACCTTTCCTGCTCAAGCTGCATTGGCTACCTGTGGCCTTCAGGGTGTGCTTCAAGGTGTTAGTAACCACCTTTAAAGCACTCCATAGCATGTGACCTGGATATCTGTGGGACCGCCTCCTACTACTTACCTCCCTTCGATCTGTCCACTCCCACAGGGAGGGCCTCCTCAGGGTACCATCTGCTGGACAATGCCAGCTGGCGACCCCCAGGGGGAGAGCTTTCTCTGCCCTCTGGAATGACCTGCCCCCCGACCTTCGTACTATCACGGATCTGCGCCTTTTCCGTCGGGCACTAAAAACACACCTATTTCATGCAACCGGCCTGGTATAGTTTTAAATATGATTTAAAATTGGGTTTGTAACGGAATTGTTTTAGCACGGGCTCCAAATTTAATTTATTTTTAACCCATTTCTAATATTTTATTGTATTTATTGGTATGTTTTTATTATTTCCTGTGCACCGCCCTGAATCCCCCCGGGGAGATAGGGCAGTATAGAAATATAATAAAACTTAAACTTAAATTTAAACTTGAGAAAGAAAGAAAAAAAATGAAGATTTGAACAGTATTTGTACACCAGTGAGCCTTAATCAGACACTGCCCCCACACATACACCCCTGCTCCTCCATACACGCATACACACAGACACTTCCCACACAGGCAATTCTTAAGTGCTTTGTCCTGATTTTATGTCCTCTGAACATTTCATTTCATTTTCATTTTATTCGATTTATATACTGCTCCTTTTCCATCGAAACAGACCCAGGGCAGTGAACATGAAACAGAAGACCATTCTGCCTCTGCAGAAAAGAATTTCTCCAGTTACCTGGTGACCATTTTTCTTTTCATGTTGTAAACAGAAGCTCTGACCCTGATTGAGCCACTGAGTACACTTGGTACAGGTAGTTCTTGACCTACAAGAGTTCATGTAGTGACCATTCAAAGTTACAACAGCACTGAGAAAAAAGTGACTTATGGTCATTTTTCACACTTATGACCGTTACAGCATCTCCATGGTCAGGGGGATCAAAATCCAGACCTTTGACAATTGGGGGGGGGGAGGGTTGTCATGTGATCTGCTCTTCTGACATGCAAAGTCAACAGGGAAGCCAGATTTATTTAATAACCATGTTACTAACTTAACAGTTACAATGAATCACATAATAACTAGCAAGAAATCTCACCGAAGTCTCATGAACAACATAAATTTTGGGACGTGTATTTGTTTAGTTTAGGTGCTTGAACATACTGGAGGCTTTTGCAATGGCAAAATTCAGAAGTGTAGTATAAGTATTATCTTCCTATAAATTACGATTAGAAGCAAAGCACCAAAATACTTTTTTTGGTGTAATTCTGATGCATTTTCTAGTGCACATTAAAGTATACTTTTCTTAGTTTCTGTTCCCTTCTCCATTTTCATAGTTTTCTTGATTAACTCTCCTTCAATTTTTCATTTCCTTGCATGTAAACTATAAGGTGCCTCTCATTATTGTTTCATTTAGACTTGATTTTTATATCCACCAAGGAAGTTTATAACCATATCCACTGCAATATGATATGAAGATCTATTCTTTTTCACTCTAGATCAGGGGTCGGGAACCTTTTTGGCTGAGAGAGCCAGGAACGCCACAAATTTTAAAATGTAATTCCGTGAGAGCCATACAATATGTTTATGGCCTTTGGCGCACCGTCGCCCCTGGGGCTCCCTAGGTTGCCACTTCCTTGGGGAAGGCAAGGGGGCGGCCCTGCGCTGATCACCAGCCTGGGTAGGCGTATCCGGGAGGCGGTCTCACACTGCTGCTTCTGTGTCGTGGCCGGTCAGCCGGTTCCACAACACGCCACTCAGCGTGGGACCCCGCTGATCAATTTTCCTCTTGGGAACACGAAAGGAGCTGGAGTAGGAGGACTTGTGCCGGCTGCCCTTCCTGCCCTTGGTCAGGCCCGAGCCAAGCCAATCCTGCCCTCCTCCCCACGGGCTCTTCCAGCAAGGACTTTGGGTGTTCTGTGGAGGGCGAAGTTAAGGCGAAACTTTCCCCGCTGCAGTGGGGGATCCTGCCTTGCTGTGCGCAGAACTTCCAAGCGGAGAGCGATGGAGCGCGGCCCACCAGGCTGGCTTGTTATGGAGAGCGCCTGTTTTGTGTTTTGTCGGCTTTTATCCCCCACCTGCACCTTTTTATCCCCAGATTTGTCTGCGAGCCTGATGTAGCCATCAAAAGAGCCATATTTGGCTTGCGAGCCATAGGTTCCCAACCCCTGCTCTAGATCCTCAATCAGCTATGGCTTTCCCTTGCCTTGAGATGGAGATGTCATTTCTAATACTATGACCTTGACAGGTGTCTGAAGCAGCTCAACTGATATCTTAGTTCTTCCCTTATCCTTTGTCCTGACTATCAAGACAATGGGATCAGTTTTATTGTCTTCCAAGTTTAAGAAAAAATACATATATCAGTTCCATAGAGAAAAGAGGCAGCTAGTGGAAATAATAAATCAATGAAGCATTATGCATGCTTCCAATAGGGATTTGGATTACACCAGTGTTTCCCAATCTTGCCAATTTTAAGATATGTGGACTTCAACTCCCATAGTTCCTCAGTTGTAGAGTTGAAGTCCACACATCTTAAAACATGCTGTCTGGGGAATTCTGCAAATTGGAGTCCACACTCCGATTTAAAGTTGCCAAGACTGAAAAATACTGTGTTAGAGAATGCAACCCATTGGTTTGGTTCTTCATTTTCTTTCAAATATTTGCAACTTGTGACCTTTAAATACTGATAGATTGTAACTTAATAATTCCAGGTCTGGCACAGCCAAATTTCAACAAATCATCAATTTCCAAAAAGGTCCTCAACAAACTAAGAATCCACAACAAAGGACATCTGGTACTACCATAGCATTAAAATACAAAACACTATTTTCATGCCAGAATGTTTTTGTCTGGTCAACAGCAAGCTGGCCGTGAGATGGAGACATGACTTCAACAAATGGTCAGTCTTTCTGCTGTAGGAAGCAAGCTGTATTCCAATTAGAACCAATTGGCATATTAATTACAGGAGAAACTCTGACTAATCCCACATTTTCTTCAGATAAAGGGGATCAGGCTAGTACATGATGTTTTTCTGCTGTAACATCAAAGTTATGCCACAGCTTCCTTTGGAATTAAGTAAACCCCCACTGTGAGCATCTTCTGGAAAGCAAGAAAGACAAGCTATAAGCGAAAGCCTGTGAACTTCTTTCTATTTTGCAAGTTTAAATTGTTTGAGTGCATAAAATTGTTGCTGCATTTAGGGGTATATTTTAGTTAACTATAATGGTAGGGCATTATACTGTTTTATGTTCTTTGTTAGATTGTTTTCCATGAACATATTATGAATACTTTAATGTTTTACTTCTTACTGTAGGTGTGGGTGTTTTGTTGCTTATACTGTCATGCATTTCATGGGCATTTTAACTGTTGTAAGCCACAACAAGTCAAAATGAAATTGGTGGCAACTACATTTGATTGATTGATAAGTAAATAAATACACAGTACTGTATAAATACATTGTATAATACAAATACATTGTGTAATAAATGCATTGTGTAATAAATACATTGTTCTCAATAAGGGTGGAGATAGCATCCATGTATGGGTTCAACCTATCCACACTCTGATTGGACTGAGTCATAA
>JAPKID020002642.1:0-13105 GCA_026931265.2 Tropidonophis doriae | reverse complement strand
AAGACCTCTATCAATTGTATTTTTTTTTTGCTTCTAACAGATCTTTCCTTGTAAGTTTGACCACACAGAGGATATTTCTGTGAATTAGCCACAAAGAAACTAATTTTCCAGACTACAAAACCTTCCTATCTGGGATTTGGCCCCTTAGAAATTAAACACTACATGTTCTTAAGTATCTAAAATAGACAGCTAAATGGAAAGAGTACACCATCAGCCAATTATTGGAGAATATTCATGTATTTCTCATCACATCTTATTCAATGGGTTTGTTCACATGATAACTCAAGCCATAGCATGTCACCCAAAGTGACTCCTGATACATTCGTTATAAGTGGCAATCATTCTTATAGTATGTTTAATTCATTTGAACACTGTCTCACATGTTATTCAAACCCAGACAGAAGAGTTAAGGAATTACCAACTCCTCTTTCCAAGCTCTCAGACACAGAATCAGTGAGCTATAGTTATAATTTTAGCTATAATTTTAATTCTTCCTGCAATTGTCTCCATTGCTTTTAGTTTAACTGAAGAACAGTTAATATTCCACCATTCTTCACATGACATCCATACCATTTAGGATGGACAGGGACAGATTTAGGTATAAATTAAACAAGCTTTATCTTAGGACCTTGGAATCTGAAGGGATCTCTCAAAATGTCAGGGTTTTTCCCCATGTTTTAGAGTTTTATTCTAATTTTTATCTGAAAGATTCTTAAATTAAGCCATAACATGATCCTAATCAATTTATTTTTGCATTCATACCTTCTGTACTGGGCCTTCTCCATGCCACCACAAATTTGTTATGCATCTTGCTAGCAGAAGCTGTGTAACATAAGTTGAATTCTACACAGCCTTAGTCTCTATTAGTACTTGTCAAATATAGCTTCTCAGAGCTTAGGGTCTCACCATGTGTAAATCCAGCGTATGGATGGGGAAGGATTTTTTTTTTAATCAAGCCTGAAAAGTTTACCTAGTGACCACTACACTGCCTAGGATATCAAGAGAAGGACAGAGGTTTCCTGAGTAGGTCTCTTACACTTACTTAATTAAAAACCTGGATAGGCATGTTGTATAAACACCCACCCGCCATCTAGAAAATGAATAGTAAATGTGGCTTTATTTTCACATTATCCTTAGAAAAACAGATTTTAATTGTCTGTCAGTAAATGGTCCTACAATTATTACCTTATTAAAAAGAAAAATTACAAGTCCAAAATCAAAGGTAAATTATTAAACCTGGATTTACACTTTAAATTTGGACCACACAGAATATTTGTGAAGACTATATCTAGCAATTAAAATTGAATATAGGTATTTAAAATCAGAGTATTGATTGTGTACCTCCACTTTTTTTAGTTTTCTGCTAAATTATGGAGGAAGCATTAAGAAAATAACTCAGGTATTGGATATCACCGTCTATTACTTTGTTTTCTATAGTGAAGCAGAGGTAACTGTAAGTCTGAATCTCATCAGCAATCACAATCCATAGCAAACCTTACAGTTGGGAGGAGCGGATAAGCAATTATTTTGATTTTTTGGGGGGTGGAATTCAGTCTACCTGAATCCTATATTAGATTCCTTCAAAATGCATTTAAAAAACTCCTTTATGGCTTTTTAAAATACAAACATACTGGATTCTCCATTTACATTTTAACATTTCATTTTTGTTCTGTATATTTATATGTTTGCTACTCTATTTTTTTATTCAAATCATTGGGTCTATTTGGAAAAAGGAAGGTTAAAAAGGTAAATAAAATGTACCATATACGTTTCTAAAAATAATGTGGATCAATTATTCAACAAAGTTTTTAAATCATTTCCTTTAGAATTTTTTCATATTCAAAACTTTTCAATAAGGCAAATACCAAAAAACTCACAGCAGCAAAAGGTTTCCCACCATTAATGGTCATTTGTATTTCTGCAGTCAAATACAGTAACCCTATATATCAGTGATGGCTAATCTTTTTTGGCTTGAATGCCAAAAGTGGGGGGAGCACAGGGGGGTCGTGAGCGTGCCACACCCATAATGCTATGTGTGTGACCCCCTGCTTTTGGTGTGCTTTTTTTGCCCACCCCAGGCTCCAGAGGCTTTCTAGGAGCCTGGGGAGGGTGAAAACAGCTTCCCACCCCCACCTCCAGAAGCTTCAGGAGCTTCTTTTTAGGCCTCAAAAAAGGCCTAAATCAGCTGGCCAGCGCACACATGCGTGCTGGAGCAGATAGGGCAACGCCTCGAGTGCCCTAAGAAATGATTCCCCATGCCATAGGTTCGTCATCACTGCTATATATTTTACAGAACAGAGGATTCATTATGTTTTGCTCCAATTACAGTATTAGAGAGAAGATATGGAAATATTATTACTCACCTTGAATACTTCGGAGAAGAAACCAGATCCTATTTTCTCACAGGAGAAGTCATCAAGTCTTGTAAGTCTTGAAAAGGCACTTATCAAGGCTTTATATGAAGAAGTCCAAACTCTGCCCATCTGGGACATGGTCCCATCACTTCCGCCACCTCCATCAAAATCTTCAATGCGCTCTAAACGTGGTGGGAATCCTGCTATTGAATTTCGCTTACTCCGATCCATTTTGTAAAAACAATCCTTTAGAAGAGCACCTTTCACATCTTAAGTGGTCGATCTCTGTTTTTTTCCCCTGGGTGAATACTAAAAATGAAAAATATGTCAATGTATCATTTTCTGTTTCTAAGCTTCTCTTATTAAAAAAAGAATGTGTGTAATTTACATGGGACAAATTAAGATGAAAAAGAAAAAAGAAAATTTGATTATTCAAAACTTTTAATCAAATAATAAGTGAGTCCAGGAGACCAGAAGAAGAGGTTCCACAAATTATTTTTTCCATTTAGATATCAATACATGTTGACTTTGTAAATGATTTAGTAAACTGTTGCGGCTAGTAGAGATATGGAATAATTTCATCCACAACTAGCATTTATACAATATGTTAAAGTCTTTGCTAAACATTTGTAAATATAAAGATTGTCAAGCACTAACACTCTGAAGAATTAATTCAACAATTAAAAATAGTGATTGATTAGATTAGCCTAATTTTCCATTTGAATTTTCCTGTCAATTGGCTATCAACTATCTATACTGCACAGCAGCTTAGTGGAAGTTCATTATAAACAGTTTCACGATACAAATATTTCATCTCAGTTACCAAGAAAAGCCAGAACAAAGTAACTTGCTCAAGTATTCCCTCTTTAGATGGAGTTCAGATGTGTCCCAGCCAAAATATTTTAAATAAGAACCGTTTACTAGTGCACACATACGCACATATATAGTAATTCATTCATTCTTGCAGGACTGCCAGAAACATGCAGGTTTTAATTACTATAATCTAGAACCATGCCATGTATAATCTAGAACCATGCCATGTAGTTGCCAGTATTTCTCTATGGCTTTGCACTAACAAGGTAGTCCTTTCTTCTTAGATGTTTCTTTAGAAGACAAAAATTCGTCCATTCTCTTATACTACTAGAATAGAAATGGCACTTGCATCATACAGTGCGTATACCATCACTAGTGAGGATATTCCAAAAACGCTGGAACAATTCTCAGAGTTGCTTTTGCTGGCTGGGAGTTACAGCCTCAATATAGTCCTCAATTTACAACAATTTGCTTAGTGACTGTTCAAAGTTACAGCAGATTGAAAAAAGTGACTTATGACCATTTTTCACATTTATGAACGTTGGCTGCGTGATTACATTTGGATGCTTGACAACTGTCTCACATTTATGAGGGTTGCAGTGTCCCAGGGTCATGTGATCATATTTTGCAACCTTCTGACAAGCAAAGTCAATGGGGGAATAAGATTCACTTAACAACCATGTTACTAATTTAACAACTTGCAAGTGATTCACTTAACAAATGTGGCAAGAAAGCTTGTAAAATGGGGCAAATCTCACTTAGCCAGTTTCTCACTTAGCAACATAAATTTTGAGCTCAATTGTGGTTGTAAGTCAAGGATTACCTGTACATCTGAATTGAAGAGTTACCACCAAATTGAATTTAGAGTAATATCTTGTTGATAGTGTTTAAAATTATCAGTAGTCTGTATTCATATTATTTTAAAATTGTTTTCCATTAACATAGTTGTCACTGTATTAGATAAGAAGTTGGATGTGAATTGTTAGATATGAAGTTATTTCCCTATTCGGATAGCAATGTGCTGAATATGTTATGGGCCCTCATTTATCACAACATTATTGGAAAGAAGAACTATCATTTTCTAAAGTCTCGGGAAGAGTAGGATGCCAAAATATAATAAGCAAAACAATTATACTGTTGTTTGATCAGCTTGTTCAAATATGACTCCATGTTTATAAGATGACAGTACATTTAGATGTGTTCAATTCAGTGAGATTACCAAATCATCAAAAGCATAAAGGATATCAGATTGGAGTTAATTAGCCCAAGAAATAGTTACAGAGATAGCCAGATCAAAGTGTGATGAAATAATTTGGAAACAAAGTCTGTAGTCCAATTTAGATGACTGAAATGTGAAAGTTGAGGTTACCAGGCAAGGTCAGGAGAGCTAGAATTCAAAGCTAAAAACTGAAGAAATGACTATTTCAGCAACTTCAACCTTTAGCTGTTTTAAAGAACTCTATCCAGGGGTCAAATTAAATAATTGGTATACTTCTCAACAACAAAATACATTGGTAGAGAAATCTCCAATTGATTCAGATGGGAATTTCTTCATTACAGATGAATCTCAGACTCAACTCAAATTTCTTGCATAGTCTAGGACAGTGATGCTAACATTTTTTGGCTCATGTGCCAAAAGCTGAGGGAGTGCAGGGGGGTCGTGCATGGGTGTGCCACACCCGTAATGGTATGCGTGTGACCCCGTGCTTTTTTTTTGCCTTCCCCAGGCTCCAGAGGCTTTCTAGGATCCTGGGGAGGGTGAAAACAGCTTCCCCTCCCCCCACACCTCCATAGACTTCAGGAGCTTCCCTAAAGCCTCTAGAGGGCGAAAAACGGCCTCAAAAGAAGGCCTATACCAACTGGTCAGTGCATACAAATGCGCTGGAGCTGACAGGGCAACGCCTCGCATGCCCTAAGAAATGGTTCAGCGTGCAACCCGTGCCATAGGTTCGCCATCACTGGTCTATGAAATTAACCTAACATAACATCTCAAGTACTATGAACTTCCTGGCTAGCATCAGCTTTGACATCAGACTTAAAGAAAAGGATAGACTGTATGGTATAAATAGAAGAAGAGAAGGTAGGTAGCATGTAGAATACTTTGTAGAAGATTCAGCACGTGCGAACCTGATGCTGTATCATTGTACCACTTCATAGCAAATATAAGTAAGTTATTTTCTGTACTTCATGGAATTCTTGACTTAATCTAATTTCTCTCACTACTAGCTTGATCTTCATAAAAATGTAGGACTTCCCTTATAAGAAAATAAGGTTTACACAGCAAAATGTTGCAAAAGAAAACTATATTTTAGTTTGGTAGAATTATATAATACTTTCAATTTTTATAACTAATTATAATATTCTAGAAAATTATAAAAGCATGACTTTACTAATTCATTTTTTAATTTTATTTTTTTATGTTTATCCTTTTTAATGTTCAATAAAAACATATACAAGTTTTCCAAAAGGTCTCTGTGTTTTTATTTTATTTGGGGGAGGTGTATTTGACCCTGTTTCTGCTCCTGGCAACTGTCCGTATTAGTCCCTGCAGTTTTTCTTGGCAAGTTTTTTCTTTGGAAGTGATATTTTTGGAAGTGGTCATTGCTGCCTTCCTAGCACATAGAAAGAGTGACTACTCCAAGGTTTTGCCTTTGTGTGCAAAGAAAGACTAGACCTCAGCATCTCCCCATTTCTAGCTAATGCCTTAATGACTACTAGCTAATTTGTAAAAAACATATTGTACTTTTCACGATGGTGTACAAAGTCTATGGCATCATTAATGCATAACACATACCTTTTCTTACGTCAGCACCATTTTAATACCTTTACTGTAATTTATAAAATATAATTTACTAAAAGTCTTAACAATTCATATACTTTTCCAGGAATATTCATTCCATTTTCTTTTTAAATTGGGGACATTTTCATACTTAGCAGAGTCTATTAAAATATCTTGAATCTTTTTTTGCACCTGCCAACACCATAGACTCTTTTCAACATGGGAGAAATTCAGTTTTAGTGCTAAATGGTCATTAGAACTGGGTATCATGATGAAGCTGAAAAAAAGCTTTTAGCCCAAGAAATGAAAAGGGCATCAAGTTGGGAAAATATTTTACAATACTGAACAGTTAAGTTTCAAATATGAAAGTAGTCCAAATATTTGATCTTATTTTATCAATTTAAAGACAGCAATAGTTTATGAAGTTATTTATAAAAAGTAAATCAGACATGTCTGACAGATTATCACAAATTCACATTTATCAGTCTATATAGCCTTCTCTAAAAATAATGGCACCTGTTGTCTAACAATGCTGAAAACCATCCAACAGGCATAAAAGCTGCGTCCCTCCTGAAATCATGCTTGTATTCCTATGAAGGGCAGATTTTTAATATATAAGAGATAATTCCACCAATTATAGCCACAAAAAGCACATTATCCTGCAGTATTCTGAGAACATTATAGAAGCAGCAGACTGCAGTAATTTAAAGGATCTCAAAATAGATGCACAAATAAATCCCTGTGCAACCTAAAGGGGACAAAAGAAAACTCCTTCCAATTAACATTCAGCTTTTCCATTCACATATTGAATAAAAACCCTAAGCCAAAGCCACAAATCTTAAAAAGACTCAGCGACACTTAATAGCATCCACTCTATAATTTCAAAACACCTACTGAAACAAGCTCTATTTAATAACACACAGTAAGATTTAGTGGTTCCTAAATGAGACGGTAGCCAAGCAAAACATTACTGTGTGCAACAGATACAGGTTAAAAAAAGAGAAAGAGAGAGGTAAAGATAAGGAAGTTATTCTTTTGCCTATCCCCAACAGCCTTCATCCAGGTGGTCAGGTACTCCATCTTTGACTGGGCAGTTACCTGGTATCACTTTTTAAGGAAAAACGTAGGGGCCCGATGACAAGTTACACAAAGTTCTGCTAAAGTATAGCGTACTACCTCTATGCATGCTCACTTCAGAGCACTGACATACGTTATCTCTAGGAAACTACAGGTAAATCTAAGTCCTATTCTGTGTGCATTGACCTCCAGGAAGTCACCCGGATCCTCACGCCCCTGTAACGTCGGCATGCAAAATTTACGGAGGCGCGCGAGCGCTCACACATACAGGCACTCGCTCCTGCTTAGCTAAGAGTCCACCCAGCCCCGCTTCTTTTTCCCTTTGGCTGCACATCTTGGGAAAGACCACCCCCCTTCCCCTTCTTTTCCCCCTCCGCCTCAACAGCGGGCACTGCGATTCGCCCTACCGGTCTTCTGCCTTTACCTGCCTCGAAGAGGAGGAAGAGGGGCGGCGCGTCCCGCACTCCAAGGGACAGCTCATATTCCCAGGCCTTCCAGGAGGACAGTGGAAGCGCGACGCACCGGGGTAAATGGTCTAATGCTCCGCGGTAAATACCCCAGGCAGGATAATGGGACACGGAAGGGAGCAACTGGTCGCTTTCCAGAAGAACCAGTTACACAAATCTGGGCCGCAGCGACCGAGGGCCCTTCCCCCCTCTTCCCCTCCGTCCCCCCCACTTAGTCCGCAGCACAGAGCAAAGAAAGGACGGGCGCGCGCCCAGCTGAGTTCCGTGGACCCTACAGCTCAAAGTAAATCGCCAGAGCTGGCTGGAGGCCACCACAGGGCGAAGAAAGGCGGGACCTGCCTGGGGATTTCCACCAATCGGGAGCGCTTCTTGTTGGATGGGCAGCGAATGTAGCTAATCGAATTGAAGATTGACACACAGCCGCGGTCTGTGTCTCCTCTTTGGTTAAGAGAGGGGTGTGGGTGTGTTGAGGGGGGGGGGATCTTGAGTGGCAGATCAGTTTGACTTCAGCGCGACAAACAGTTCCGAGCGAGCGCAAGCGAAAGGGCGGGACGAAGGGAGAGCTGGTGTGGGTTAGCCTCTGAGTGAAGGCGGATGAGGAATACTGCGGAATGTCAAGCCAATGAGAATAAGTTTGCCATTGAAAGCGAGGGACGAAAGAATTCTACATTGTTTGCACAAGGAGGGAAGAATTCAGCTGTCAACCGAGGCAGAGTTCATTGTTTGCTGCACAAGGCGGCACTTCCTAAATTTGCTGCACCGAGTCTTTTTGGTGGGCGGCAGATTTTGTAACAGGCTGCACGCGCGCGCACTAACAACTACTAATCGAAATGATATAATTCATAAAAGTCCTCGGTGTCTCATGAACAGCAATGAAGCAAAATTACCACAGGACAACTTCCTTTTTACTCAAACCCTTGTTACTGCGAAAATGCCCTTAACTATGTGATTTACCTTCCTCGGTATCTTTAAACTATGGGTGTCTTTTGCATTGGGACATTTAAGGAGCAGGGTTCATTTCATCCAAGGAGCTTTCTTCTGGCTAGATACTTCTGGGAATTTTCTCATGACAAATTATTCCTTATAGTAGTATACCTCAAGACTTCTATACTGAATCATATATTTAAACAAAGGGTCTAACGCTTTGTCAAAATAACTAAATATGCGTGTCACCATCACAAGGCAAGCTCAGCCTTTATTATAAGTGTGTACAATATCACAGCAGGTGTGTAAAAGGTAAGGAGTTTGTGTAACGTCATAATACTTGTTTCCCCATTTATACCCCCTTGACTACTGACAGGACTCTTCTATTTGAGGTGGAGTCAGGAGACCTGTTGTAGGTGTGACTACAAACATGGTTTTGGCATGATGAAAAGTGTTGGTGTCTCCATTCCTCTGACTGTTGCAGCCTCTGCAGGAGCCAATGGTCTCCTAATAATTACTCTCTCAGATTAATGCTTTATTTCCTGAATTGCTTTCATTTATATCACCATCCCATGGCTGTTTTTCAGAAAACATTTTATACAACTTCTCATTTTATGAATATGTGTGTGTATGTTCAAAGTAATTTAAAATAAATCTTGAATTTTGAGTTGGTTTCTCCAGCCCTAGGAATGGAGTGTAAACTTATTAAGAAGGACTAGGGGAGACATGATAGCAGTGTTCCAATATCTCAGGGGTTGCCACAAAGAAGGAGTCAAACTATTCTCAAACGCACCTGAGGGTAGAACAAAAAGCAATGGGTGGAAACTAAGCAAGGAGAGAAGCAACTTAGAACTAAGAATAAATTTCCTGACAGAACAATTAAATCAGTGGAACAACTTGCCTCAGAAGTTGTGAATGCTCCAACACTGGAAGTTTTTACGAAGATCTTGATCATCCATTTGTCTGAAATGGTGTAGGATTTCCTGCCTCAGCAGGGCGTTGGACTGGAAGACCTCCAAGATCCCTTCCAACTCTGTTATTCTATTCTACTTTGTGAGAAAATTGCCAATTTTGATAATAAACTAAAAGCTGGGAATGGCATTTTTTTTCAGCCTGAAAGAAGTAAATCCTTGAAAACCCTTTATTTAACTGGACAGGGTAGTCACCGTATATTGCCCATAATGCAGCACAGTTACTTCTAAGAAAGTACCTGTTGGCATTGAGTCATTTTACCAAAGTCTAAATGTATAGTACTTCCACTTATTTGTGCCAGTTGAACTACCCATTGGAAGAAATTGTGTGATTGTATTGATTGAAATATCGGCAGTTTCTCAGCACAAGCAAAATCCTTTCAGCACTCAAATCTTATGTTCTGATAACTCTTGGTGAAATCTGGCTCTGGTTCTGTACAATCAGTTCTCTGTTCAACAACACAATACTGGTTACTGTATAGAAAAACAAAATACCAGCCTGATAGACACTGTCATGAAATGGAGACCTGAAAGAAAAGTTGTTTAAAAGAAGAGATACACATGTTTCATTTAGCTGCAGGTCAAGGTTTTTCTTAAAAAGAAAACCAGTTCCAGAAATATGTCCATGTTGCTTAATTTAAAAAAAAATTGGTGGGGAAAGCACTTTTTCAATGAGCTACAGTCATTCATATGGGCCCTGAAAGACCAGATCCCATTTAGAAACAGGTAGAAAAATTTCCTGCTGATGAGTTATTTAAATACACACACACCATGTTATTTTTCTGGCTATAGTACAAAAGTGATTTACCATTGCCTTCTGGGATATATTTTTGAACTATAGCACTGGTATTCCCTAGTCTCCTATCCAAATACAAGTTAAGCTTAAATCTGGCAAACTGAGCTGTTTCTGCTTTGTAACTACAAAATCAATGAAACAATTATTTGATAAACTGATATGTGCAAAGATATATTGCCTGGACAAAATAGAAGAAGGGAAAAAAGCTTGGACATGGATACTTGGTCCAAAACTACATAGATCTTGGAACTATGAAATTTCCATTTTTATAGCCTTCTTGTATAATTTTCCTAGTAGATGCTTGGCACAAGTGCTCTTGTAGAATGAATTTTCCCTATTTGGAATATAGAAAACAAATGGCACTGGAAGATCTAAAATAATTGCTTATTCACAGAGTCAACTGGAAAACACAGCTCTGCTGAATTCTCTAAGGGCCCCTTAAAAACCAAAAGCATTCTTCAAAATGTTTGTTGTGTAGGAAAATACTTGGCAAAAATAATATTGAGCAGTGGTTTCCAATTTTATGATATTCAGAGGCAATTAATATATTCTAATTAAACTGTAAAATAGCATATTGGGTGTGTGTATGCAACTTTTGCCCAGGAAATTGAGCTATAGATTAACATTTATAGGTATATGTCTGTCTGTGATTCAATAAAAATTAAAATGAGAGTGACATCTTGTGTTCAAATTAGTGAACAATTTCAAAGGTTCTAGATACCTAAAATGAAAATTCCTAACATTTTGTGTTACAGTTCTACTTCTTCAGAAATTAAAACAGAAAAAGTATTTTAAATGGAAATGGACAAAAGGCAAAAACAAAGCTGGTGAAAAAGAATGAAAATATGAGACATGACTGAAATAAGGATTGACAATTAGTGTTAGGCAGTGGTGAGTTTCTAATTTTTTCCCCTACCGGTTTCCTCATGCACTTGCATGCATAATGCTTCTGCACATGCACAGAAGCATCTGGGTGGGTGGGCAGAGTCCCAGTGCCACTTCTACTGGTTCACTCGATCCATGCAAAACCGGCAGCAACCCACCTCTGATGTTAGGTCTGGTTTACTGCATGGGGCCAATTGACTGGTTCTGCATAACAAACTGCATAAAAACTAATCCCTCTAATTGGGTTTAATCTGGTCTGTATGACATAACCTGTCAGCCACTTAGCCACGGTAAATCCTGGGTCAATATTTACTTTAATTTATTTGCCACTACCAGAAGACTGGTTTTTTTTTAATATATTGTCAACATAAGCATTAACATAGATTAAAGTTTTAGTTTCAAATATAGTTTGTGCTAATTTTAAGAGTAGTTGTAATTCTCAGGATGCTATGAGGAGGTTTGATACCTGGACAAATTACACAATTTGCAGCATTTGTGTGTTTATGTCATGGCACACGATGATTCATCATGACTTGTATTGCTTTGATGTAATAATTATTGTAAATTAATCTGTAGTATGGCACAGCAGAATAGCCAAAATGCATATTTTCCCAAAAAGTCAAGTTTCTGTGTTAGGGATGCAGTTTGCCTTATTCATAGTGAAGCTTATTTGCCTTTAGCAATTATGTTAATTAGAAGTAATTAATCCTGCCCTTCATTATACATATAATTATATTTCAATGCAAAGGAATGCTTGATTTTAATAATTACCCAGAGATTAAATGTACATACTACTTTTATATTTTCTATGCATGACAAATGGATTAGTTTTAGCATGCTAGCGCTTCTCTGTCAGTTCAGTCACAAAATGTATTCCTTAAAATTGATACATAGACTAGGAACTTAATTGTTTGTTATAGCTGTTCTCAAATAACACACCGCCATGGAGTGGAAATCTTCTGCAGTGTATTTTTATTATCATTTTTCTACTGTATTTAACAGAATTTATGTAAAATGATGCATAATCACTATTGTGTAGGTTTCACTCAGAAGTATACTATTTTACAAAGCATATTTCATGAAAGGCTTTAAAAATAAAATGTCACATTATTTTTTTAATGGTTTAAAAATTAGAAATTCACTTTGCAACATTTATAGAATGTCAAAACATTGTCTGGTTTATCCAGAGAAGAAAAACTTTGACAGCATTTTTCCCTTCCTCTTATAATAAAGAAGAGTCAAGATCTGGCAATATTTAGTTTTCTTTCTCACCATATATTTTCTCCAAGAAACACTTCGTGTTTATCTATAAATTTCTTCAATACCATTCTAAGCAACTATTCAGATACTTTTCCTATAATGCATATTTAATTTTCTAGTTAAACTGTCAATCTTTTGAGGTAGGCAACATTAAGAAATAGGTATCATAATAATTATTGAAACTCTGCTATATTTGCTATAAGTTATATAGGCAGAAACTTGAAAAGCTGAAAGTATTTACTTCTGCACTCTCTTTTGCTAAAGAAGATGAAAGCAGAATTATCTTCAGTTCCTTTCTTGGGACTAAAATGATTTTTAATTCATTTGATTCTTTTTTGTTTTACGTCTGGACTCCTGTACATTAGCCCATAAATAAAAATAAGCTAGACAGCCCTGGTTTGCTTAACTAGTTTAGTTAGTTTATTGAATAAACATTATAGACTTCACTCAAACATACCAAATAATAAATTCAGGTTTATAAACCTATAAAACCTATAAATTCTAGGTTTGGGACATATGGTACAAATAGAGAATAATTGTAAATATCATACATAAAGGTTAAGAGTTATATAAGGTTATTTAAGAGTTATATAAGGTGAAAAGGTTACATATATATATATATATATACAGTGACACAGTATATACATACATATACATTACATATACATATACATACATACATACATACATACATACATACATACATATATATATATGCAGGTTTTGGTTTATTCGGGTCTTCTCCCGTGTATGATTAAAGGTGTATTTGCAACGTTTCG